>JARYGA010036416.1:0-42860 GCA_030545235.1 Helianthus tuberosus | reverse complement strand
AATGGGCCTCGAAATAGGACATGAAACATGAGATAGGACATGAATTTTGAAAAGAGGACATGGGACACGAAACATATGACATGACAGGTTCTTTCATTTGGTATATTGGTTTTATTAAAGTATCTGGGAAATACGTACAAACTAAAAGACTTACTTGCTATAGCTGAAAGTAAACCATTCGTAAGTCTGTGAATAAACATAAATTAAAGGCTACATATCTGGATAAGTAGCCATATGAATTGAAACATGTTTACATACAACATTGATATGGAAGATGACACACGAGCATTGTCATCTCAACAGCAACTCCCATCACCGTTAGATGGATCCCACCACCATATTAATAATTACTTCAGTTATAGGTTGCCAATTTTGTTACAAAACATAAATAAGATAAATATTAAAATCTAAATACTCATTAAAAATGAGATAACATACAAAGGTACAGCTATGAACAAATAAATGAATACATAAGTACTAAATAGATGAGGCGGAAGCTCATACATTAATATCGGCAATAATATTAACATTATGCCGGTCAATATTAAAACCGGGTGAATTATCTTCGAAAAAAATTTTCTTGAATAACTTTGAGAAGAAGAGGGTTTGATGTGAAAAAAAAATGAGATTGATAATTGGTTATTTATAGTGGTAAATTATAACCGTTTTGTAACGGTTATATTACCGTTTTATAGCCGTTGTACAACGGTTATATATATACACCGGTTATATATATATATATGTATATATATAATAAATGATGTATTAAGGAAATGTTATTTATGGGAAGTTAGAAAACTGTCAGGTTTATTTGATTCATAAAAACAAGTTTATATTTACAAAATATATTAAATGGTAAAGACGAAGCATGATAAACATACAAGTTTGGGTTGTACATACATACACACATACAAATGTTTTGTGGAAATACAATGACAAACATATGTATATATAAATTATTCATAAATTAGACGAATAATGCAAATAACGGTTTTTCCTGGGACATTCAAAATTAATAGAAAGAATTGGAAAAGCTAATTACCTGATAGTACAAAGCTTTTAAATAGAGGACGCTCTATTTTTCCCAAAAATCAATAAGAAACTTATTGAGTTTCAAGAATATATATATATATATATATATATATATATATATATCATTAAGGATATGATGGCATGACAGATTAAGCCATCAAGGATATACTATGATGAAAAGGATTCACATATCATATGATAATCCTAAATAGGATTAAAGGATACACATATCCTAGCATGATACCATTTAGTATTTAAATCGATGCATCGTCTAAATGGTTATCAATTCGCAACTTGAAGTTTGCACATATGGCTTAGCTAATATAGCAAGAATATTATTCCAGACTGAAATTTTTTTCTTCTTTGATAAATTCTTAATTATCAATGATCATTGGAACAAGTATTATTATTGAAACATTTACTCCCCATTACAGTTATTTAGAAACCAAATATTTATCATCTTTGGGTGTGCGATATATATATATACTGAAATTGTTACAACACAACGCACAAAGATGAGTTTTAATGACATGTTGGGAAAAAATAAAATATATAGCCATAAATGGGAGATTTCTTATGGGCTTCATTTGCTGATTATCAATCCCAACATGAGGAAGAGATAGAAAACAACTGAAAGTGAAATAAATTTTGAAGTTATCATTGTATTATCTGTATCCTCGAGTAATTTAAGAAGGAAATTCATCCAAAAGGTTTTGAATTGCTCCAGTTAAAATTAATGTCCAAGAAGGACAAAGACATATTGAAAATTGGACAAAGACATATTGAAAATCTTATATACCAGATGCTAATGCTTTAGCTCGAGTTGATATTACAGACAAGCAAAGGGATAATATTAATATGGCTATTGAATCCCGTTTGAAACATGGGAGGCCATTCGGTTCAAAGGATAAAACATCCTCGAAAAAGAAAAGGCACTGAAAGGGAAATTGACCATAAAAGAAAAAAATGGTAAATTCAATTACCTCAGGAATGAGTAAACGATAAAACCTTCCCTTAGGAAGGAGTGAATGATAATACCTTCTCTCAGGAAGAAGTAAATGATTCCAACATAGAATTGTCGGTCAATTATGGTCATACACATATATTATGGAATCAAGATGAAATAGAAAGTTTGAAGCATAATAGACCATTTGATTTTTCAAACATTAAATAAAAAATAGGAAGTTATTATACATGTGCTTATATTTAACCAAAAACGGAAATTTCACAAACTAGGCACCTAGCTCGGTTGGCTAGGTGCGCGAAAGGGTGTGGCCTAGACCCGGGTTCAATCCAGGGGACGGCCAGTTTCACCATTTTTACCATACAATTTTAGAAATTTTTCATTAACACGTTGCAAGATGAATTATATTTTCCCTTTTCATATTCTCCTAAGGTGAAACGAAATTTTTGATACAGTTGAGGTATGTAAGGTATAATTTATATTTTTACTAACCCATCGAAACAAGTTTGGTTAGTTTTGTAAATGCAGGTAATGTAACAAAACACAGTTGTGGATCTTATGATATTTGTTTCCAAAAAGGAACCAGAAGTCTCATATGAAGATCATATAACACTAATCGAAAAAAAGATTGCTTACCTAAGGATCAAGCGAAAAATTGTTGTCTATAAATATTTGATCAACTTTCAAGAAAGATAGAGACAAGTCACATAAATACTACATATTAAAATGAGGGGGAGTACTATACAAGTTGCACTCTTTTTCCCTTCACTAAGTTTTATCCCATTGGGTTTTCTTAGTAAGGTTTTTAATGAGGCAACATACATGATCCAGAAATATCAGGAGAAGACTATATACTGCACTCTTTTTCCCTTAGCTATGGTTTTGTCCCACTGGGTTTTCCTAGCAAGGTTTTTAATGAGGCAGTACTTAATGACCCCAAAGTTTGCAAAGTGTCATCCAAGGGGGAGTGTTATGAATTATTCAAAAAATATGGATGACAACCAACTAGATTGTTCATTATATTATTACCCACCGTTGTTTTATTTTGACCAAATAAACTCACCCTCAGTTATATAAATCATGTACCCACCAGCTATTATTGTATGTAACAACAATTAAGCATATTGTTACTTCCATTATTCTCAAGATCTTAAAGCTTTGTAGTTACAATTTTATAACAAAAATAACAATCTTTCTAAAAACGATTCTGTTGAATCTGAAGAAATAACTGAAGTTTTAAACTTTAGTGAAAACGAAAAAGGTTTTGTATCAGATTACATGATTAATTCTGATCAACTAACAAAAATTAGTAAGCTTAAATTCAAGCTTGACACTAAACAGGTTTTTAATCAACCAAAAACTTTACAAAGTTTAGTTTCTAGAGCCTTTTCTAGAAAAAATAAAATATTTTATTGTTTTAACACTGAAGAACTTTTAGTTGACATAAAAAATACAGCAGGTGAAGTTTATTTGCCACTCTTAACAAAGGGTGAAATAGCAAAAAAGCTTTTGCATATTAAACCAGAGTTGAGAAAGTCTCTCAATATGGTACACATAGGAGCGGTTAAAATCCTCCTTAAAGCTCAGTTTAGAGATGGAATTAATTTTCCTATAAAAATGGCACTCATTGATAATAGAATTATCAATAGGCAAGATGCTCTTCTGGGGGCAATCCAAGGTAATTTAGCGTATGGTAAATTTATGTTTACTGTCTATCCTAAATTTGCTTTACATCGAGATTCAAAAGATTTCAATAAAACTTTAAGTTTCATACACCAGTGCGAAAGAACTGATCTTATGGAACCAGGTAATAAAGTATTTACGATTAATTATTTAATCTCATATGCTTTAACCAACAGTACTCATTCAATAGAGTATAAAGAAAATGAAAATATAACTCTTGAAGATATATTTTCTGAAATTGGAATTGTTGAAGGCAGCAAATTCGCTGAGCCATCACAATTACAAGAAAATTGGGCAATTGATATTGCACGAAATAAACAGGTTTTAGTATCAAAACCCAGACACAGTTATGCTGGAAACTCTTTACAAATAGGAGATTCAAGTAATACTGAACAATTAATTCGTTCTATGTCAGAAAGAATTAATGGATATGGTAGAATTTTAAAAGAAGTTATTGGAGAATAATGTCTTCAAAACCAATTTTAGATTATTTACAATATCTTGTTCAACAAATCACCTATGAAGAGGCTGATATACAATTTGGGTTTATGAGAATAAATCAAATTAAAGAAAATATTATGTTAAGTCATAAAATAAAAATTCTTAATATAAAGATTATTAAGAAAAACATTTTTTGCTTCTAAGCAAAAAATTAGAGGAACTTGTTAAAGATTTAATTAGAAAGTTGGATAGTTTATCTACCAACGAAAATCTTGAGGTGACTGCAGCAAAAATCATCAAAGATGTTTCAGACAAAATTGATGAAAAAATGGATTCAAAAACTTTTATGCCCGAAAGGCAAAAAGAAAAAAATTGATAATGAAAAAAGCTTTCAAAAGTATTCATTTCCAAACTTCAACGTTGGAAATCCATCTTTAGGAAGTTCTAAAAGTCCGAATGCATTATCATGGCCTTTTGGATCAACTTCAAATGACCAATAAAGGTCAAATGGAAAACCTTTTAAGAAATATAAATAGAGAAATCTCTAGACATTATTTCTATCTTGAAAGAAATAATCAAAGAATTTATGAATTACATTCAGATTGGAGTATTCCTCCTTCTGATAAACTTTTTGAATTAACTGATTTAAAAAGAAAAAATTCTTTTATAGAAAAAGATATTCAAAGATTAAAAGATAACAAGATTAGTTTATCTTGTGGATAAAATGAGTTCCATCACTAAAAAATTGGAACAAATTTTAGATGAACAATTGGATACCCTTCCAGTTGAACAAATAATAGAAATTGTTAGTCTCATTTCTTTAGATGACAAAGAATGTGAACAAAAGTTTTCTGAAAATAAAATCTTAAACGAAAGATATTTTTCTGAAAATAAAGAAGAACAGGTCTTTGTTTTGAAGAATGAAGAACCAAGAACCTTTCCGGTAAAGAAAGAAGAACCCGATATTGAAGAAAGTTCTTCAGATATTGAAATGTCTCTGAGACAAAGAACTTACAATGCCTCTACTAGCAAAGGTAACAGGAGTAGAAAAAATACGGAATTCTCCATGCCGTATCATAAAGGTATACCTGATTCTAATGGTAATGACAATGGTAGTGCAACTACTATTAATACTATTAAAATTGATTGTATCTTCAACCTCGACAAAAGAAAAGAGGTAATTGATAAAGGGAACACTGAAATCAGTCTAATTATTCAGACTAATTCAGTAGAATTCTCTCAGGCTAAGGCTTTGTTATTATTATTAGAACATAAGTCTGCAGGAATTATACAAAATTTCATCAAAGGGACAACTTGGGATGAAAATTTACATGGTGAAGATCTTTTTGATCAAATCATAAATGCAATATACATGATGTTTTTAGGTCTCGACCTTATAACAAATAAAGACCATGAAAATAAAAAAATTGCTAGAAAAAGCAAGACAAAATCTTGCAAAAGCACAAATTTGTGATATTTGTTTGTTAGACGATTTTACTTGTCTTTATGAAACAAATCTATACAAATTAAGTACAGGTGAATTCCACTCTTGGATTGAGGCTAACTTAATGAAGATTCCTATCGTTGGAGAAAAAGCCAAAAAACGATGGAACAAAGAAAAGAATCAGTTTACGATGCATTCTCTTGGGTTTGCAACAAGAATTGTCAAAGAAGAAATTGCGGTTTACTGTGATTTTTCTGATAAACAAAAATAGCTAAAAAGTTTTAACAAAAGTTGTTGCAAAAAACTTACTGAGTTACCACAATTAACTTTTGGTTGTGAACCCGTAAAAGATGAAAATTATTTCAAAAAGAAATATAAAAATAAATATAAAACAAAAACTAAAAAACGTTTTTGGAAAACCAAGAAAAGAAAGTTTTCTCCTGGAAAATACTTTTCAAAAGAAAAACCTAAGGTTTGTCCTCAAGGGAAGAAAAAATGTCGTTGCTGGATATGTTCTGAAGAAGGACACTATGCAAACGAATGTCCCAAGAGACAAAAGTTTCCAGAAAAATAAAAAATTATTTCGAAAGCGGAAACTGAAGGATATTTTCCTTATGAAAATATTTTTGATGGCTATACACAAGTATATGCATTAGAAATATTATCCGATTCTTCTATAGAAGACTCAGAATGAAGTCCAACCACTCTTTTAGTTGGGGGGATAAAAATAAACAAAACGAATTTTTGAAATTTGTTTATTCAAAAATTATTTATTTTATGAAAACAAAGATATTTTTGGAAATAATAAACAGGGTCGTCTTGTCAAATGACAGACACGGTAAGAGGGCCAAAAATGTGTTAACTGATAGCTTGACACGAGATTTTCAGAAATCTTAAGCAAAAATGTCACTGTCATTCTTGCTACTATAAATAGAAGGCATTTCTTCATTCAAAAATTCATCACTTTCATTTACACTTACAAAAAGAAAGGCATATTTTTGAAAAAAAATGGAAGATTTAAAGGCTTTACGCCTAAAAGAAAAAATTCTTTTAATAGAATTAAAAGCTATTCAAGAAAAAATAGCTCTCTACGACGAAAGTCTAGATACAACTGTTAATTCAGAACAGGATTCCGAAAGGATACAATCTGAATCTATTCCTTTACAAACGGCTAAAGGTAAAGAAAAATCAAGTCCGTTGATTCCTGTTGCTTTGGAAAAAAAGCAATTATAAAGTAAATGAAGAACTAAAATCTTCATCTAGCCCAGTAGCAAACGGCTCTGTAGGATCGTGTTTTGTGATCCGAATGAGTCGGTTCAGAGAAGTTCTATCAAATACAGGTGCGGAAAACAAGTATTTAACTATAATACAGCTGGATCTTCACTTTAACACTGATTATATTGATAACTGAACACAAATACAATCAGTTCTCACACCGGCAGCACTTCGGTATGGAATCACTCAAAATGATACTCTCTTATTTCGCTTGAGCTAACACCCCTATATATAGACTTGGAGATTTCGCTTGGAATGACCTGAAGCGAAATCGTTACATGTTGATTTCGCTTGAGGCTTCAAGCGAAATCCTTTACAAATCCAAATGTTCAAGCGAAATCTTGCTAACACTCTCGTTTTACGTGCCCTGATCTATTCTAGCAAGTCTAAGACTCGATACAAGACGAAGTCGACAGATGTAGTGCACCAACAGACTCCCCCTCAGATGTTGACGAGTCGACTATCGAGTCATACCAATACTGTGTCTTCACATCTTCATTCTTGATCAGTCTCCGGGCTTTACTTTTTCAAACAGCATCAACAGACTTCCCTTTGCAATGTGCTGGCATTCCTTTAGTTCTTCAGCGTCATCTGCTTCAGGATCATTGTCTGACTTTCACAATTTTGGCTTTTCAGAATCATCACTTTTCAAACTTTAACCTGCATAAACTCTACCTCACAATAAATTTTACAATTTACACATTTCAAACATATAAACTTTCACTAATTCAAACTCTTCTCTAAAAACCTAATCAAAATGATCTTTCAAACTGATAAACCACTTGAAGTTTTGACAAAAATAATCAGTTTTGAACACAAACTCCCTCTCAAATCATATTCATCATGTTTAGCACTCGGAACTTTGAAAATCAGCTTTTCAATATCAGTTGTCGAAAATCTTTTTGAATTTTTCAAAATTTATGCTAAAACACACCGAAAATCTTTTTGGATTTTTCAATAAAATGAAATGCAATAAAGAAATATTTACAAACAATATTTTTGTGAGTTCGTGCAAGAGGATTATATCAGTTTCTGAGACAAATCACCAACACCGTTAAGCTTCATTACATTTTAAGCTCTAAACGATTCACTTAGATTGTCAGTATACCGATCCACTTAAATTTTCACACAAAGTTCAATTGATCCGAGATACGAGGTTAATGTTTTAAGCTCTTGAACTTATTCGTGTGTCCCACTACTTGAATATACTCCCGTATCCAGATCCCAATATTCAGTCTTACAGGTGAGTATACCACAGATGATATCTGTCAGGGGAATAAATTATGCAACCGTGATAGCTCAGGTCAGAACTTCCGTTCAGCAGAGAGCCTAGTTGACTTTTAGGTGTGTCCCCTTTTAGAGGATCTTTTGAATTACAACAGCCATGAATAGCATTATTCAATGTTTCATCATTTTTTAGCTGAGGGTGGTGCTATATTTCAAGCAAGCAGAAAGTATTCTCCGGGGACTAGGCCATTGCTTCCGCAAAATCAGAAGTCCCGAGATAATACCCCAGATATCACTGAGTATAAAGACCTAGTATCTCAGAATAAGGGACCTTTCAAACAAGATTTCAGGGGTTACCTATATATCCAAGTTTGTGTTAACCCACAGAACAAACAAGTTTGAAATTTAGGTTTATATCTCGTCACAATCTACTAAATGTGCAAAAACCTACTGGCACATCATCAGTGAGACCGTTTATCACTTTTTATCTTACCAATTCTTTAGCATGTTGTGATCGTCCACTGATGTACTATCATTTCCTCTTTTATGCAACAAAACTCATTTTTCATTTTATCATGTTTTTGACTTTTTCAAATTTTCAAATTTTTGTATTTTCTAAAAATTCTTACTCCCCCTAAAATGCAACAACATTTTAGGAAATTTGAAAACAAACTGTACAACAACATGACAACTGATATCGAATTGCCTCAATTCGCCATCCACTTGGCATAAACAATCAGAACTCCCCCTCACAACAAACTATTTTCCCATCGATTTCAAAACACTTAAGTTTGTTTTAATCAAATGATTTTTCGGAAAATAAGTTTGATTTTACCACTTGTAAAGTTAGGGGATATGGTTCATCACTTTGTCTATCAACTATTTGTAGAAAATCAGATACAACTTAATGTCCCTGAATTACCACTTGTAACCATCACAAACATACAACTCAAACCTGTTTTTCAACCAATTTACCATCTTTTGATTGAATTCTCAAGATGCCGATTCCTACTCCTCGCTTACATACCTGGGAGTTCCGGCAAGTCCTGCAAAACTTCTCAAAAACACATTAAACATGATAAAGAATGATGCCGATTCATGATCCACGATTACCAACTTGGGATCTCCGGCAAGTCCACAGACTTACTGTTCGTAGTATGAACCATCCCAGTCACAAACCAGGGATGGTTCAACTTTATCTTTCTGCATCTTCTTCTCGTAAAACTCTTTAACCCCTTTGACTTTTCGATCAATCATTTTACCAAAAATGTGTTTCACTGTGGGGTTAAAGGCTTTTTCAACATCAAAAACCTTGTTATCATCATAAAATTGGTTTGATATTTCAACTTTACCAATTTTCTTCTTAAAATTTTCATCCTTCAATGATGGAAAATGAACATCATCCATTGGAGGAACTGAAGTTTTCAATTTTAACTCAACCTGTGGCTCTTCTGATTTTATGGAATCAGATTCATCGCCAGAAGATAGCTCCTCTGATTTCAACCTATCAGAATCATCGCTAGAGCTACCACTAGACTTCTTAACAACCCATTTCTGGTTGTCAAGATTTCCTCTTTTCTTGTAAAACCTGTTTGAACTTTCACCAATTTCAAAAATCGAATTTTTGAACAATTTAGTTCTGTCAATTGGTGGTTCAAACACAACTTCTTTTTCTTTCTGTTTACGAGAAACTCCCTGTTTTAATGGTATTGCCTTAAAACAATCTCTGGCAATATGTCCAACAGTGTTGCATTGGAAACAGGTTCTCGTATCTTTCCTTTGTCCAGCAAACTTCATCTCTTCTTGCTTCGTTGCAAGAAACTCACTATTTGACTGCCTCCAAAACTTTTTCTTTTCTTCCTCATCTCTTGATGTACCTGAAACAAATGTCATCTTTGCTTTAAAATCACGAACATATGTTTCATTTTTCTGTTTTTCTGTTGGAGTAAAACCAAGACCTTTCTTTTTGAAATTACGGTTAGGGTTTGGTTTCTTGTGAAAACCAGAACCAGAACTGTAACCTTTTTTCTTGTTTAGTCTTTGTTGTACTCTTGAGGTGTATTTTTTAGATTTATCAATAAGATTTACATCTTTTAATTCAGAAATATTGATTTCTATTAGTTTGAAAATCTTTTTGATCATCTCAGTTTTTACACCTCTTAGTGGAAATTCCTCATCAGAATATAATTTGTCAGAATCATTCAATGTATATGCAACTTTGAATGTTTCGTCACTCAAATTAGATTTTGATAACAGGAATTCTTTGTTATAAACCCTTTTAACTGAAGAATTTTGACTGTTGACCGTTGAACTCGAACTTTCAGAACCAGACTTTGACTCTGACTCTGACTTTGACTCCTCAGTTTCATCTTTATCCAACACCTGATCCACGACTTTCTTAATTAACTCGGACTCATGATCAGTGTCAGATGATGTAAACACAACATCAATATTTTCTGGCAAATTGACTGATGACTCCGACTCCCACTGTAAATTTGTTGCTTTTTCGACTCTTTCCTGATTTGGATTCCTGGGCAAATATCCATTTTCTAGCGGGGGTGGACATTTGTTATAACTGACATCTTGTTTCTTACCAGAATCCTTCTTGTCAGTCTTTTTCTTTGTATCATTCTTCTTCTTGTTCTTCTTTTCTGGAATCTTTTCTTCAGTCTCTTTTCCATCATCCTTCTTTTTTTCAGTTACCTCATCCTCTTCAAATACCTTCATGCCTTCAATAGTTGGATAAATCCTGTCAATGACATAAGAAGTACATGAGTAACTTTTCAACAAACGATTTACTCTTTCAGTCTCAATTCTTTGCAATTCCAACTTTTGTTCTAGCACAGCACACTTCTCAATGTAGTTGTTCACCACTTTTTGCTTTGTCATAAAAGCTCCTTGAAGTGTTTTCATTGCTGTAGCTTGTTCTTCACTAGTTAAATTGTATTGGTTCATTGCTTTGTTCAGAACATCATAAGATTCCTTCAAACTATTCAAGTTATAGATCAGTGTACTGTTCTGCTTCTTCACAGCTTCACAGTTTTCACACTTCACTGGAATCTTCTTTGCATCAACTTCATCTTCAACTTTGAACTTTGCAACTTCAACTTTTACTTTCCGTTTGATTACAGGAATTTCTTCATCATCACTACTCACTGGAGTCTTGACCTTTTTCTTCTTCACGGAAACCTCCTCATCATCACTGCTGACTGGTGTTTTAATCTTTTTCTTTTTCTTTTTAACTTTATCATCATCACTATCACTTTCAGCAAGCAGTTTCATATCAGCATCAAATTTTCTCGCCCAATATTCAGTATCATCATCACTATCCTTTTCAACTCGGGCTACAAAAGCTGTGTGAGCTGTATCTTGATCAGGAACATAATCATCCCAATTAAAATTTTCCCAACTAAATCCTTCAGGTAACTTTTCGTCGTCTTGATCTATTATCAAAGCACTACCATTTACTCTCTTTAAAGAATCTTGATTCACTGCACACGCTCTCTTTCCAGAATCTTCAATCACATCCCTTCCATGTGCAGTTTGTGCTTGATGTTGTCGTTGTTGAGATGGTTGCTGAGCAACTTGATGGTAGATGGCCTTTCGATAGTAATCATTGTTGTTGTTAAATGGATTTTGAGCTCCACTTGCTTCACGGTTTTTGCACTCCCTCTTGAAGTGTCCTTTTTCCCTGCAACGAAAACAAGTGACTTTAGATTTGTCAAAACCTAAAGTAGAAGTACCAGCCTCACGAAGATCATCTCTTCCAGTTATTTGCTTGAATTTCTCAGCTCTCCTCAACACGCTGGCCAAGCACCATTTTATGTCCATCAGTTCCATCTCTTCAGCATCTATCTGGTCGTAATCTTCCTTTGTCAGCATTGGATTCCCGATTCGACCTGCAACAAAACTACCATAAGATTCAAGAACAGTTCCCAATAAAGACATATGGCTTTTAGCAATTTCTACTGAATAGTCTTCATCATTCTCCAAATTCAGTACAATGTTGCACTGAATCTTTTTGCCATTCTTTGTTGCTGAAATGTTTGGATCGAAAGACGGAAATGATGTGAAACTTGATTTGCTGTTTGATCCTGATGATGAACTTCCAGAAGAATTCTTGGCATTGTAAGCAGTTTCTATTTTTGGAGATAAATTTGTAGACTTCTCATTCACCCCTGCTTTATAATATAACCCAATATCCTGTTCACCATCAAAGTCTTTCATTCGAATAACCTTTCGTTGCTCCATCTCTTGAGCTTCCAACTTCTCAATAAACTTGCTGAGTGTCAAACTGTTAAAACCTTTTTTGTTTCTAAGCATCATGAGATATGTTCCCCAAGTCTCATGCGGTAATGCATCAGCAAGTTTTTCTATCAACTCTTCGTTGTCTTTCTCAATACTCAATCTCTTCATGTTTGCTAGTAGATTACAATATCTTTCAATAATCTGCCTTGTGTTTTCATTCTTTAAACCACGAAACAGATCGAATTCTTTCTTCAGAAGTGATTTCTTGTTCATTATCATTTCTTGACTACCAACAAATTTTGATCTTAAAGCTTTCCAAATCGAGTAGGAAGTTCCGTTATGTTGTAATAACACCAAGATGTCTTCTTTCACAGCTTGTTGTAGAAGACTCAGCATCATTTTCTCATCTTTGTATTTCTTTCTAGCATCGGCGGTTAGATCTTTAATCGGAACCACTTCTTCATCATCATTCGTCGGTCGAATATATTTTGTCTCAACACATTCCCATGCATCAAGATAGTTTGCTTGCACCCAATTCTCGAAACGACCTTCCCAACCCTTGTATTCCTCAATGTTCATTAGTTTAGGCGGCTTTTGCATCGTGCCCGTTTCGTTTTCCAACATCGTGTTTTGTGCAAGGCTGATTGGTGTAACCGGAGTAGCGAATGCGTTGTAAAAATCTTCGTCCATTTTTCGGAATTCAAAAATTGCACACAACAGTGAATCCAAGCAAAAACACCAAATCAGTTTCACTCTCAAGCGAAATCAACAACCTAAGCTTTGAATCGAAAACCTTTGAAGCGAATCTATTTCAAGCGAAATTGTCAAGTAATAATATCTGAAGCGGAATTGTTGAAGTGACAGCCTTGAAGCGAAATAGTTGAATCGACAGCCCTTAAGCGAAATAGTTGAATCGATAACTCTTGAAGCGAAATAGAAATCTACTTGAAGCGAAATCAAGGTGTCGCTTGAAATTTCAAGCGAAATCTTCTAAAGAAAAACTGATATGTTCAAGCGAAATCCATTCGGATGTTTGTTTCTGATAGTTTTACGTCGAATTTTGCAATGAAACTTTCAAGGGTTTGTTATCTTGTACTTTTATACAATCTGTGAAAAATTTGATAGGTTTTGACCGTAAAATCTTTCTGAACTGAGAAAAGAAGGTGTAGAAATAAGAGAACGATGTTAATTTCAGCTGAAATCTTGCAGAACTCCTCAACTGGCTCTGATACCAATTGTAGGATCGTGTTTTGTGATCCGAATGAGTCGGTTCAGAGAAGTTCTATCAAATACAGGTGCGGAAAACAAGTATTTGACTATAATACAGCTGGATCTTCACTTTAACACTGATTATATTGATAACTGAACACAAATACAATCAGTTCTCACACCGGCAGCACTTCGGTATGGAATCACTCAAAATGATACTCTCTTATTTCGCTTGAGCTAACACCCCTATATATAGACTTGGAGATTTCGCTTGGAATGACCTGAAGCGAAATCGTTACATGTTGATTTCGCTTGAGGCTTCAAGCGAAATCCTTTACAAATCCAAATGTTCAAGCGAAATCTTGCTAACACTCTCGTTTTACGTGCCCTGATCTATTCTAGCAAGTCTAAGACTCGATACAAGACGAAGTCGACAGATGTAGTGCACCAACAGGCTCTGGTAAAGGCACATCAAATCCATTGATGGCTGACAGTTTGCCAAAAACTGACAAGGTCTCTCTCAGACCAAGTTACTCCCAAGTCACACAAATTCCAGAAAAGCATAATTCAAGATTTTATGTTATTTTCGATGGTGACCATAGAGGAATATATGAAGATTGGGGTATAGTAAAAAATTACATTGATAAAACCGACTATCCTTTCAAAAATTTTGGGTCGTTAACGCAAGCCCAACAAGAAGTTACCCGATATTCAGCAAACCTCGGGAAGAAAGGAATACCTTTAAAGGTAACAATTATTCCTGAGCCATTGAAGCCCAAGAAAAAAGAAAGAATCATTGAATTCAAGAACACTTTCTCAAGATCAACAATAAAAGAAGAGAAAGAAGAAGAAGATATTATATCTTTGGACGAATTCAGAAGAATTTGGTCTAAAACAAGAGCTCTTAGTCAAGATGATTTTGAGTTTGAGCATGTCTACACAGAAGATAAGGCTAATAAAAGTCATTTAGTCTTTTGTCCAGGCGCAAGTCCAGAACTTGTTTCACTAGCATTTTCTGCTGGTCTAATAAAGTTCATATACCCATCTCCAAATTTGCTTGAAATCAGCATGTTTCCAGAAGGGATAAAGAAAGCTATTAAAAACTTTCGAAAGAAGATTGTTGCAGCAAAAGACGCAAACATCTTCATAAAGTGTAACTCTACAATTCCAGATTGGTACCAAGGAGCTTCTTCCCAAAGTTACCATCATATAGAAATCGGGCTCGCGAAAGCAAGAACCATCAATGTCACACCCCAACCGATGGCGGAATCATCGGGGCGTGGCACTAGGCGGATCAGATTGCTCAAGAGAATCCATAACAACTATATTGCGATAATATTTAATACATTCGTTATCCCATACTAACAAATAATACAATCACATAAGTTATCATAGATTTCTTGTCCCCTTGAACAATACAAATCCGACAACCTAGATTTTAGTTGAGTTTCTAGACTTCCTAGCTTGATTTGATATAGCCTGCGATCTAACCTGCAACATACGTTAAAATATTTGTCAATACAAAAGTATTGGCGAGTATACAGGTTTGATATGTATAGCGTAATAGATAAAAGTGTAGCGAATTTCCACATGCATAAACGTAACACACGACATATATACTCACAAAGCTGATACTACCAACTAAATCCTCGATGCTCGAATATGCGATGGCAAACTAGACCCCGTCGGGCGCAATAGTACTATACTAGTTATGGTGGGACGTCGCGAGTATAAGCCCTGGCACATATGCAACTAGCATCACGTATATCTATGCATAACAGTTATTCGCAATTGATAATTCGTTTGCTTGAATAATTCGTATGATAAGTTCGGTTTGTTAGAAACGTATGTTACACCCAAAATACGATTAAAAAGGGGTCAAGTATACTCACAGTGCGTATTTAGCGAGAATACAGCTGGATTGGATCGGTTGCAAGTGCGTCTGCGTTGAATCATTGAAGGATATCTTAAACGATGTACGGTTAAGCGAGAATAACATCGAACGGTTAGTTATCTGGTCGGATGGTGCTCATCCTTTCGGATGGGCTCATCCGATCGGATGACTTATGGATCTGGGTCGGATGGCTGTCATCCGGTCGGATGACAGGCTATCCAGTCGAATGACTGTTGACTGGGTCGAATTGCCACTCGATCGAATAACTGTTGATTGGGTCGGATGGTCATCCGATCGAATAATTGCTGTCTGGGTCGAATGGTCATCCGATCGAATAACTGTTGACTGGATCGAATGGTCTTCCGATCGGATGGCATGTGACCCGTTCGAATGGCACGTCTGTTTAACGTTCCGGTCAACTGTTTTCGAGTGTTTTAGGAAGAAATACGATGCGGTCTTGTTGGGATGGTGTAACCTCGCATTTACCATTGAAATTCTATCAGTTTCGACCCGTTCTAATGGCCGGGAACCACCCCGTTCCATCAGATCTGGCCGTTCTAGACGGTTTCTCGTGGTTAACTCGAAATCACATAGTTCCTTGGTTAGATACACAGATTTAGGTGAGATTTGTTATCAAAACATGTGGAAATCACCCAGATCTGAGTCGTTTATGGTGGGATGAGGTAACAACTTGAAGTTCATAAGAACTCTTGGTGACATCACCTCAAAACACTTCAAATCAGCATATTTCACGGTTAGAAATTGAGTTTTAAAAGATATAAGGATGTAGAATGGAGTGTAGATCATAGAAGTACAAGTTTCTAGGTTGAAATCTTACCAGAATCGCTAGGAATCGAGAGAAATGGGTCTTGAAGCGTGTCTGGTCGAGTGGGAGCTGTCACATCACTTGAACAGTGATGTGACATGCTATTTATAGGCAAAAATGGAGAAGGGAGTTACTGGGTCGAATGGCCATTCGTTCGGATGGCCCATCCGTTCGGATAGCCCATCCATTCGGATGGCAATCCGTTCGGATGGCTCATCCGTCCGGATGGCCACTCCGGCGCAGTGAGTTTCTCCTTTTTCGATCGTTTTGATAGTTTTTGAGGTACGCGCTTTCTATAGTTGATTTATATTATCATTATATATGTATATATATCACTAAGGGTCGTATTTACGTATCCATATTCCAAAGTTTCAATATAACAACCAGTTTTCGTTTGAGTATGCGATTATTAGCGACGTTTCACAGCCATCAAGGAGGGTAGCATAGGTCCTTTCTTGATGTCATCGTGAACGTTATTGTGAGTTGTGCCACAATGACTGACGGGGTACCACTCACTCGTTTTGTCATCATCGTCACGACGACTGGAGCTATAGCACTCACCCGAGAGTCCTTGTTAGCGTTAGTTGTTTACGTTTCGACACATCACAGCCACTGAGGAGGGTAGAATAGGTCCTCACTCAATGTCATCGTGAGTGTTAGTGGTTGTGATGTGATGTAACCATAATATATTGCGGAAATAAGCGATTATCTTTCGAATAGCGATGTATGCGATATAGTTACATTATGATCCGAATCTCTGGTGCTAGGCGTAACGAGTATATCGAGTGGTAACAACGCACGAAAGTGCGGGTTGTTACAGTCTCCCCTGCTTTAGGAAATTTTGTCCCGAAATTAATCCAACAGGTAGACTTTTGAGAATTGATCCTGTATAAGTAGCGATCCAGCGAGTGATTTGACCAAGAGTTGACAAGCGAGAACGTTTCGAATAAGAGAGATTGATTGCGATAGCGAGAAAGCGACGTAAGAGACAAAAATAAGATACCACTAGTTGGCGTTCCAAAGTTCCTCGTGTCGTGAAGAATCTGTTAGTTCGATACGATTGTAATTTTAAAGAACTTGAAAGGTTTCTCATGACGTAGAATTAACCGAGTCGATCGTTAACCAACGTTACAAGAAACGTTCGTTTTTAGATACTCAAAAGGAATTTGGATGGAATTTTTGAAAAATTTCCTTTTAACGTGAGGTCAACGGAGTCGATGTTAACCGATGTTGCAAGGAAGTTTAAGTTTTTAAACATTTTAAGGAATTCGAAGATGAAAACAAGGGTTACGAAAACTCTCCTATGACATGGGTTCAAGCTGGACTCGATGTCGAACCGATGTCTTAAGAAGGATTTTGTTTTGACGTTGTAAAAGTTTAAGGGAAACTGGACTTATGAAACTTTTCTTGGACATGGAGTTAAGCTGATTCGATGTTATCTCCACGTCGTGAGAAAATTTCACTTGTCCACCGGTTTTAAATCAAAAATCTTTATAAAAAGACGTTTTAATCAGTACAAAAGGTAGTTAATCACCGAGCCCCACTTGGCACTTTCCCACGAAAGTTTGTTAATATGTTTAAAACACTTATATATAGGAAGTACCAGCGGCGTATCCACCATGATTTGCCCATATTACTTCTGTTTCGTGAGGCAGTGTCAGGTGTACCGATAATGACACGAATAGAATTTGCGCTTACTCGGCCCAATCGATGGGAAGTCGGACCGAGTATAAGGTAGAATCGAATAGGTTAATCCGGCGAGTTGGTTTGCGAATGTAGCTGTAGCAACATGAGCGAGTAGCCTGATGACACAAAACATTTATGTGTCGTGTCTGGGGAGGCGTCAAGCGACAAGCGATAAGCGAATAGCGCGTTTTCAATTAGATTCCTCATTAAACCCACATGGCACGTTTCCACGAGAGTTTGCTAACATGGTGAAACACCACATTTAACCAGGTTAGCTTCGCCTCGTGAAGCAATGTCATGTGTACTAATACCTCACAGATTGCAATGAACACCAAGCGAGTGATAAGCGGTACGCGATACGCGAATAAACGGTAGACTATACACGATAAGCGATTAGAGGATTAAGCGAATAATACAACACCAGTAATGACGGTGATGGTACACGTATTTCGACAAACGGCAGTTGTTGCGTTGCAAGCGATGGGGGTATGCGTGATTTATGCGGTTCGATTTGATTGATTAACACCACAGAGTTTAACTAACATCAGACCCCACATGGCCTTTTTCCACGACAGCCCGCTGATATGACTAAAACACCTTGCTTTATTCATATGAGCTTCATCTCGTGAAGCGAGGTCATGTGTGTTAACTTAACACAAATATCACAGATAACGGTAGACGATAGTAAGCGATATAGATTCACATAATAAGCGATAGAGATTGCGAGATACACAAGATAAGCGATTGCGATTAGTCGAGTTTTGTCTCGAATAAACTTTTCGTTATGTTGCGACGCATCACGGCTATCGAGGAGGGTAGAATAGGTCCTCACTCTACAATATCGTGAGCGTTTACGTACTTGATGAGGTTGGTTGCTATAGACTCACGACCAGTCTTGCGTTGATGCAACTGTCCTGCGAGGTAGACTCTCCAGAGTCCATCGATGAGGCGATTGCGTTGCGTCGCGTCTGCAGACTTACGACAAGTCTTGCGATGATGCGATTTAGTTGTTACACCTTGCGATTTAGTGCAGTGTGTTGAAAATAATCACAATAGTATAATAGGTCTAATAACATTCAACTTCACGTGGCGCTTTCTTCACGGAACCTCAGTAGTATGATAAAGCACACCTTGCTTGACCCCTACTACTTTCATCCCGTGATTCGGTGTCACCTTTTCTCAAAACGCTTAGGACACCTTAGAATTCACTACGATCTCCGTGCACTGCCCCAATTAATCCCGTGTGCACCCGTGATTAGTCGTTCCTTGCACGTTTATCGTACTTCGTTCTAAGAGTGTAGTGAGGGTAAAACACGTTATTTCGTGATATAGTATATAGTATGTGTGTGAACCTAGTTTAAGTGCAACGATTTGAGAGTGAAGAGGGAACGAAAACGAGAGTTAACGTTACACATAGTGGCAACATCGAGTAATAGAGTAGGTTCAAAACTTAGAAATTAACGTCGAAAATCGTATCATTACAACTTTATCCTACGCTTGCTAGATGTCTGATGCTGAAGACTTTTCCTGGAGCTGTTGTTGTTGTACTCAAGTTCACGGTTCGATGCGGCAGTTGCGGGTGAAGTGACCGTAACAGTTGCAGTTGTTGCAATAGCGACAGTCAGCCCCGATTGGATGATGATAGGTACATGAGTAACACTGGGGATGAGCTCCAGTGTAAGCTCGTTTTGGAAACACCGGAACTGTTTGAAGAGGTTTCGGTTGCAGCAGTTCGGTTGTTGATGAGCTCGGGTTTGAAATCTTTCGCTTGCGGCTGGGTTTGTCGGTGTCCTGCGAAGAGGTGTCGTCGTTGGAGGATTTGTCGGAGGACTCACTTGTAGAATCTTTGACTGAGTTGTTGGAAGAACCGTCGGCAGAGTCATCAGAAGAATCTTCGGCAGATCCGTCAGAGGAATCGTCAGCGGATTCGTACGAAGGATCGTTAGCAGATTCGTCAGAAGACCCGTTGATAGGATCGTCTGAAGAGTTTACGACGATCGCTTGATAAGTTTGCTTGACAGGGTTCTTGGAGAAAAACCCTTCCATGAGTCGTTTGTTGTTGATTTCTGCGGCTAAGCGGTAGGTTTCTTCGATGGTAGCAGGTCTTGCAGCTTCGACAAAATCGCCCACACACTCAGGCAAGCACCGAATATACTTCGAAATGGCTTTTTCTGAAGTGTTGACTTGACTTGGGCAGATTATGCTAAGCTGTTTGAACCTTGCGGTGTAGCCAGCATTGTCTCCTTCGGTTTGCTTAATTTCCCAAAATTCGTTTTCTAGCTTCTGGATTTCGTGGGGAGGGCAGTACTCTTTCTTCATAAGCTCTTTCAGCTCATCCCAAGAGAGAGCGTAAGCTACGGAGATCCCACGTTGGTTACGTTCGTCGGTCCTCCAGTCGAGTGCTCGCGATTGGAATACTCCAGTATCGCAAGTAGTACGGAAACTATCGGGACACCCACTTTGACGAAGGGTAACTTCGATAGAGTCGAACCACTGGAGTAGTTGAGAAACACCTCCTTTACCCGTGAAGACCATCGGATCACAGGCTTTGAAGTGCTTGTAAAGAAAAGCAGATTGCGGCGCTTCCATCTTGGAGTCTTCCGAGGCTCGAGAGTTGCTGAGAGAGTGCACTCGAGCGGAAATTTGAGGAATAAGCTTTACCACTTCTTTGGTCACAAGTGATGCAATCCTCTTATTGGCGCTTCGTTTGGCTCTCCTCCTAGCTGTTCGTCTCAAGGTAGAATCGTTGGAAGGCATCTAGACAGGAAGAGACTAGGAATGAGATTCGATCATAATGATTTTTGAGTTGGCGTTGCGATTTGAGCTCGTTCAACTTGTTGCAAGTAATATAATAGACTTCACATAGGAGCCACATAGGAGACACGAAATTCCTAAGTTTTCACATACTGACTTGTTGTTCATACGTATGTATAGGTGTTGATATAATTGTAATTTGTATTCTTACACATACAGGTCGATTTAGGATATGCGAGGACGCGTTGAAATGAGAAAGCGAGAGCGAAGATGATAGATTATGCATAGTTTTGTTGCGAATCATTCGGATTGCGTTTTAGATTGCGATGGCTGTGCGAATTGTGCGTTTATAAAGCAGGTAGTGAAAATCGTTAAATCGAGAAATCGATAAAGCGTAAGGTTTCAAAATACACAACGTAATTTAAGTTCCAACCATTTGTAAAATCGGCGGTTCGTATGATAGAGTGCCTTGGGTGTTTAGGCGTCGACTGCCCGAGGTAACCCAACTATACCTGACAAGTTCGTGCGTGCGCGTTGACCTACAAGACTCCATGCTTCCACTGGGATGTAGCTCATGGAATTTGTCTTCCTAGTCATCGTGTGGCTCGAGTTATCGTGATAGTCGAGTCCTTGGTGAGAGCTTTTTGAAAACCAGTTTATAGGGAGTGGAACGGCTTATTAAGGTACGGGTTTCACCCCTGACTTAACAGCTTCGTTCCTAATTGTGGTTATGCTCTTCGAATAAATTCGTGAGTTCCACTAGATTTTGAAATGGAGACTTTTGTCGAGATGTGGATGTCACACCTAACTCGATGAAAAGTTCTCGTGCCAGAAAAATGCGCCAAGTGAGCGATCTCGTCGAGAGTTCTTGGTTTTCACACCTGATCTCGACTGGATCACCCGGTTTCGTTATGCGAGTATTTTCGAAAACACGTGTGTTGTGTCAGCCTTAGGAAAGGCTAAGTTGTATTCCAGCCTTAGGAAAGGCTTCATCGTGTGAAGCTGTAGTACGTGGTGTTCACTCAAAGTCGTAGCTTTTAGCACTTTCAATCGAGAGTATCAAGTAGGCCCGATACAAACCCTTACTGGTTCGTACGAGTTGGCCTGTTGGTACTTAGACTATAGACTAGGTCAATTTCTAAGACGTCGACCCGGACTAGGTCGAGTCTTGCCTAATTCCCTATAGTTATGGCTCTGATACCAATCTGTCACACCCCAACCGATGGCGGAATCATCGGGGGCAGATCAGATTGCTCAAGAGAATCCATAACAACTATATTGCGATAATATTTAATACATTCGTTATCCCATACTAACAAATAATACAATCACATAAGTTATCATAGATTTCTTGTCCCCTTGAACAATACAAATCCGACAACCTAGATTTTAGTTGAGTTTCTAGACTTCCTAGCTTGATTTGATATAGCCTGCGATCTAACCTGCAACATACGTTAAAATATTTGTCAATACAAAAGTATTGGCGAGTATACAGGTTTGATATGTATAGCGTAATAGATAAAAGTGTAGCGAATTTCCACATGCATAAACGTAACACACGACATATATACTCACAAAGCTGATACTACCAACTAAATCCTCGATGCTCGAATATGCGATGGCAAACTAGACCCCGTCGGGCGCAATAGTACTATACTAGTTATGGTGGGACGTCGCGAGTATAAGCCCTGGCACATATGCAACTAGCATCACGTATATCTATGCATAACAGTTATTCGCAATTGATAATTCGTTTGCTTGAATAATTCGTATGATAAGTTCGGTTTGTTAGAAACGTATGTTACACCCAAAATACGATTAAAAAGGGGTCAAGTATACTCACAGTGCGTATTTAGCGAGAATACAGCTGGATTGGATCGGTTGCAAGTGCGTCTGCGTTGAATCATTGAAGGATATCTTAAACGATGTACGGTTAAGCGAGAATAACATCGAACAGTTAGTTATCTGGTCGGATGGTGCTCATCCTTTCGGATGGGCTCATCCGATCGGATGACTTATGGATCTGGGTCGGATGGCTGTCATTCGGTCGGATGACAGGCTATCCAGTCGAATGACTGTTGACTGGGTCGAATTGCCACTCGATCGAATAACTGTTGATTGGGTCGGATGGTCATCCGATCGAATAATTGCTGTCTGGGTCGAATGGTCATCCGATCGAATAACTGTTGACTGGATCGAATGGTCATCCGATCGGATGGCATGTGACCCGTTCGAATGGCACGTCTGTTTAACGTTCCGGTCAACTGTTTTCGACTGTTTTAGGAAGAAATACGATGCGGTCTTGTTGGGATGGTGTAACCTCGCATTTACCATTGAAATTCTATCAGTTTCGACCCGTTCTAATGGCCGGGAACCACCCCGTTCCATCAGATCTGGCCGTTCTTGACGGTTTCTCGTGGTTAACTCGAAATCACATAGTTCCTTGGTTAGATACACAGATTTAGGTGAGATTTGTCATCAAAACATGTGGAAATCACCCAGATCTGAGTCGTTTATGGTGGGATTAGGTCACAACTTGAAGTTCATAAGAACTCTTGGTGACATCACCTCAAAACACCTCAAATCAGCAAATTTCACGGTTAGAAATTGAGTTTTAAAAGATAGAAGGATGTAGAATGGAGTGTAGATTGATGAAGGTTGTGAAATCCGAGTGTTAACGTGCATATTTTGTG
Organism: Helianthus tuberosus; assembly: GCA_030545235.1. NCBI lineage: Eukaryota > Viridiplantae > Streptophyta > Magnoliopsida > Asterales > Asteraceae > Helianthus > Helianthus tuberosus. The sequence goes on along the minus strand of JARYGA010036416.1, from coordinate 19,484 downwards.
TGATTTATTGCCGTTTACGTGATTATACTTTTGGAATATGTGCACTACGAAAGTTTGTGGTTTTGCAGGTCAATCGCGTAATTCGGTGAATTTAAATTGTTTAAAGATGATGTGGAACGCCCGTGGATGATAAACATAGTGAAAGGTGTTAGTCGGAAGATGTTTCCGGTTAGAAAATAGCTTGGAATCGAGATGAAACGAGAAGGAATGAAGCATAGGGACCATTCAGTCATTTATTGAAAATTGGCACATAGCTATGTATGGAGTTCACATGCACAACGTAAGCTACTGTGTAGATCCGTAGGCTACGGATTGGAATGTCTGACACCAACAGAAACCGCGAACCGTAGGCTACGGTTTAAAAACGTAACTTACGTGTATGTATGGCAGCAACAAACACACGTGAGGTTATTAATTATTATCATCCAACATCAATTGGGCCGACAACAATTAATTGTTTGGACTGGACATGAAAAGCACAATAAATAATATCACCATCTTGGGCTTGGAGAGGTATCACGTTGACAGAAGGCAACATGGCAAGACAAAAAGTCAACATTTAATTAATAATCATCAACATCGCACGTGACTAAGGATCTGCTTATTGGATTTGTTTTGGAGGGCCTTATCTTGTGGTTTATTATTTTAATGATCATCATCAATTTGGCGGCCCGTCTTTTGACCAAAACAAAAGAGAAGCAGACTTCTAATGGATTGGGGGCGGCACATCACAATTAACATCATCATTAATTGGGCCAATAAGAATCATCATGTGAAGGTGGGCTTGTAGACGTGGACTTGAAGGTGGGTCGGTGATAGAAGTTGGAAGAACCATCATCATCAAAAAGGGATCGATCATCATCTTCGACGGTAGTGGCAGGAAGAGAGAGACGGCTGTGAAGATCATTCAATCCACATGAGCGGCTAATCTTCTAGTGGTTTCCTCCGGATGGAGGGTTTTTGTAAGTTGGATAATTTTATGTGTTTGTGACATTCGTTTTAATTCGGTGATCTAAGCATACGATGCTTTTCACCTTGATTTGATTTATTGGTTGTAAACAATTACATTTATTTAAACCTTAATTTCTAAGCATTCAGTTCCCGAGAGTTCTAGTAATTGGGATATATTTGACATGGGGTTAGGGTTTGTAATTGTAATTGATAATCATTCGATAACCTCCCGTTATGTATTGACCGGAGTACTTAGTCGTTGGTTGTCACAATTGATGAATTAAGTTAAACACTTATGTCTATGTGAGTGTTTCGATTAAACACATAATTGAATCTAGCTGTAAAACCTAAAATCTGGAGGAACCATTGTTCTCTCTCTTGATTTAAACCTCACCTTTTAGTTTGTAATTTTTAGATAATCAATCAAATCCAACAACTGGGTTTTATTTTTTTTAATAGTAGTTAATCAAAACTGAGCATTACACACTTTCCACAATCCTCCTCTGGTTCGATATCCGACTTACTCTAGCTACTAGTTTATTTCGGTTTTTGCATGTCCATAACGACAGACATCAAAATGGCGCCGTTGCCGGGGAGGCGTGCGCAAAGTGCTTAGTGTTAAGTTTTTAGTAAAATAGATAAAAAAAAATCAAAATCAAAAAAATCAAAAAATAGTATTTTATTCGTCACATATTCCACTGTTTGCTTTTACCTTGGGTATACTAGTTTTGTCTGTGCAGATTTATTGCAGATCTTATTATGGAAAGTGCTTACTGGTCATGCCGAGGTTGTGGTAGTCCATGTCACACGCGTGACGATTGTCCTGTGTTCTGGAAAATGTGTGAAGAAGAACAGAGGAGAGCAAATGAGTTGGATTTTTATTCTGATGATCATGTTCACCCATACTATTCTTATTCCGATTCGCTGCGAGTTGCATATGATTACCAATCGGATATAAATTATTGTTATGATGAGCAGACATGGTATGAGAGTAGCTATGATCCGGGGATGGTACAAAGCATGAGTTACCAAGAGGAGTATGACCATTGTTATGATGAATACTCCCGACTTTCTTATGAAGACCATCCGGTACACTATCAGGATGCCTATCATACCCAGTATACATTTGATCAGGATGAGTCTGAATGTGCACCCCATTCATCTAGTTACTATCAATCACCCCAATTTAGAAGTCTTATGGAATATATGAGACAACGAGAACTAGCATACATTGAAAAGGAATTGGCGAAACCTGACCTATCAATAGAGGACCAGTTGGAGATGTGGATTACTAAGTATAACCTTTTGATGGCTGAAGTGAAGGATGATGGGCCAAGAATGACTCCAATGGAAAAACGCCAATCCAGGGATAGATGGGTGTCTCTACAGATGTCTCCTTCTCCAGTAAGGGATGAGGTTGTGGAGGTTAATACCACACCGGTGATTCTCTTAATTGTTGAACAGTCAGATGTGGAGAAAATTGTTAAAGTTGATGAGGTGAAAGAAGACATTCCACAAAATAAGTGTGGGGATGCACGTATAGAGAGGAGGAAGGTGACGGTGAAGGACATCGGGCGGATCATCATAAAGTGGGTGTGCAATAATCCAACTTATCTGCTGATATGGAGTAAAAAGAAACGCTTGTGGAGAGTTAACTATCGAGTGTATGTTGGGAACTCGATAGGAAAGTGCGGATTGAGGCCGGATTGCAGTGCGTCAGTGGACATCTTGATAAAAATTAGACCCCGCTGGATCAGTGATGTCAGGTACCGGGCATTCATTGGAAATACATTAGGTAAGTGTGCATTGAGACCACCATAGCGCATATCAGGTACGGTCTGGCTGAAGACCTTTAAACTTAGCGCTCTCGGGAGGCAGCCCGAGGATGTAGAGTATTGTATTTTGGTTTGGTTTCGTTTTGGTGTGTTTGTGTTTTGACAGGTTTCTACGTTCTATCTTCACGGATGCAATGAATCAAGTGTGGGGATGTTTGGCAACATCCCCGATGAGATCTCAAAGAATCTATGAGGGGAGTATGTTCCGGTTAGATCACAGCAGTTACACCGCCACAGACACTCACTTGTTTTCTGATCAGGTGCATGTGTTTATCTATCCTGTGTTTTATTTGTTTTTGTGTATTTGGTGGTGTGAACGTTTGTGTTGGGAATGGTGTTACGTGTCGCGTCGAGTAGTTATTAGTCGTTCATGGTTTGTGGGTGGTATCTCTCGAGTCTAGATTATAAATTGCACCATACATTGGGGACAATGTATCCCAAGTGTGGGGATGCGGTAACTCAAGAGAGGGTTGGTATAATTGATGATCTTAAATGCTTGAAGGATTGAAATTGAGAAAAATTGAAAAATTTTTAAAAATTTTGTGTCTCGAGTATGCTTGAACTACATGAAAACCAACATTTTCAATTGCTAATGGGTTCCTACTGATATTAAACAAACTTAGATCCCTAGTCATGGTTGTCCCTTTAAGTTTCATGAGAGTATTTCTGACAAGTTTTAGAAGATAGTTGAGAAGAGATGCTTAACTAGGGGTAACATGCTTTAGGAATGACACATGCTACGTGTCGGTAACCCTTATTCCTTTTGTTCGGTGAGATATTTGAGCCTACTAGATTGTTAGTTGAATTGAAATAAATGTTCATTTGATGAGTGTAGGCCATATGTTGCTTTGTGTTAGAACTTGTGTGGTTTGATACATGCTGAGACTGTGGTTTAGTGTCACACCCCCAAATTCCACACGCGGAGTACTACCGCTTGGAGGCGTGACATGACCAGGATCAAGCCACCAATCATATTGAACATAAGTATGTATCTCAAAAGTCATTCATCAATACGATAGGTGTTTACAAAACCAAATATAAACAAGTGTGTAGCGGAAGCATTTAATGTAAACCCAACAAAAGTTTAAGTACAAAATGTTATAATGTTTAACAACACAATCACGATCCATGTCCACAACGACTGTGCCTCCCGTGCAAGCTCCAAAAGTACCTATGGTCCTGCAAGGCATGTAACAGAGGGTCAACAAAAAGTTGAGCGAGCTCACAGAAAGTAATGCGTAATAGTAAGTTTGTTTGTAACATGTGGCTCTACTGGGCCGGTAGTAAGTTCTATTGGTGGGGGCTTCCCGTGTTGTATAACCACTAGACTATTTGTAACCACTATGTGCTCTTCACAACCGAGAACAGTAATACGTACCAGTGTTACGTAGGTTTTACGTAAGTATCCTTCACAACCGAGGATAGTAAATAGCATAAGTATACGTAGGTTTTACGTAAGTATCCTTCACAACCGAGGATAGTAAATAGCATAAGTATACGTAGGTTTTACGTAAGTATCCTTCACAACCGAGGATAGTAAATAGCATAAGTATACGTAGGTTTTACGTAAGTATCCTTCACAACCGAGGATAGTAAATAGCATAAGTATACGTAGGTTTTACGTAAGTATCCTTCACAACCGAGGACGATGGTATGGTAGTCTAGTAATAATGTCCGCATGAATCCATTCAACCTTATTCCTTAAATCCCATTCCCAAGCCCTGGGAATCCCATGCCTTGGTAGAAGTGTGAACTCACCTTGTTTGCTCGGTATGCTAGGTATGTGCTCAAAATAAGTCAATCACGTCCTAAAGTATGCACGTATGTGAAATCAGTTTGCGTCCAAGTTATGCACGTATAAACATGTAGCACGTAATCACAATCATATACAAGATGGCTACACTTAACAGCAGTCAAATATTCCAGTTAACACTTAACATAATTAACTCAAGTTACTGCACAGATCAGCTATTCGGCGAAACACGCATGTTGGCGAAACACAGATAATGACGAAACACATATAATGGCGAAACACATTCTGTTTCGTCGAGGTGTCCCCTGGCGAAACAGAACTTCTGATTCGTCGACTACTCTTGGCGAAACACATTCTGTTTCGCCAAGAGTTCTGTTTCGTCGAACAGTTCAGTTTCGCAGACATCAGTTACAGCAGAGCGAAAAACACATAAACCCTAACAGCCGTAAAACAGCAATTCCTCATCATACAGAAATCGTTCAACACAGAAATCATTCAATCCTCGCTCAAAATAATGAGTCTTATGTTACCAACCATTAATCTATGCATCACAACCGAAACATCAATGAACCAGGGATCATATCATCATCTTCATCAATAAAATCATGTAATCATCACAAAACAACACTCATAAAATCCATACTCTATGCATACCCGCTAACATGCATAATCATTGAGAGGTTCATGAAACCCTAAGTATTCATCATACACATACACTCCTATAATCCAGAAATCAAGCATAAACACAACATGTATAAAGAAATCAAGGGACAAAGAAACCGATTTAGACAAGCACGCACTAACCGAGATATTCGGGATGAACAAGGGAGGATTCGAGAGAGAAAGATGATGGTTGATGATGGGTATCGCCTTTTCAAAAGAGAGAGTTCTAGGGTTTCTATTTTTGATAAAAGTGTGAAACAGGAAGTCGGTTTCACTTAATATCCACGAATTACCGTTCTGGGCCCTTAATGGGCTTTGCGAATCAATGGGCCGACGAAACACATCAGTTTCGTCGTGAGGTGATATGGCGAAACACACTGTTTCGTCGAGTTGCTTGATGGCGAAACACACCAGTTTCGTCGGAATGTATATGGCGAAACAGTCTGTTTCGTCAGGTCCTTCCATGATTTAAACAGTTTAAGTTTTCAACAGGTGTTTCATGATATACAGCCAAACACAAAATCATGCAACCACAATTGTTCATTATAAATTAACGTATACAGTTACAAGTTAAACAAGTCAAACAACTACACAGTCAAAGTCAACGTGCACTAAATGCGAAAAAAAAGAAAGTCGGAAGCTCGAGTTGTCACATTATCCCCAACTTGAAAGAAATTTCGTCCCGAAATTTAGCATGCGGTTACTGAGGAAGCTAGGTAAGTTATCGTTTACTGGTTTTCCTGGGGTGTCACATCATCCCCCCGTTGAGTTGGGATTTCATCCCGAACTTCTGTAGTAGCTTCAGCCTCAGTAGTAGTTGCATTGTTTTCGAACAACTGGGGATATTTGAGTTCCATTTGATCTTCGCGCTCCCAGGTGAACTCTGGGCCGCGACGGGAGTTCCAACGAACTCGTACAAGAGGTATTCTAGTGTTCTTGAGGACCTTAACATCCCGGTCCGTGATTTCAACTGGTTCCTCGACGAAATGCAATCGTTCGTCGATAGTGAGCTCCTTCAGAGGAACTATGTGGGTCTCATCTGACTGAAACTTCTTCAGATTCGACACGTGAAAGACGTTGTGAACTGCACTGAGTTCAGCAGGTAAGTTCAGTCTGTAGGCCACTTTGCCTATTTTCTCTATAACTTCGAAAGGTCCGACATAACGCGGATTGAGCTTGCCTCGTTTGCCAAAACGAACCACACCCTTCCAGGGCGAAACTTTGAGTAGTGCTCGATCCCCAACTTGGAATTCGAGTATTTTCCTGTCTTTATCGGCGTATACTTTCTGACGGTCACGTGCTGCCGCCATGCGTTGTCGTATTTGAACAATCTTTTCAGTAGTATCAACTACCATTTCTGGACCTGTGATCTGACTGTCACCCACCTCTGCCCAACAAAGAGGTGATCGGCATTTACGCCCGTACAATGCCTCAAATGGAGCAGCTCTAATGCTGGTGTGGTAACTGTTGTTGTATGAAAATTCCACAAGTGGCAGATGCTTTTCCCAGCCCTTGCCAAAGTCAATTACGCACGCCCGAAGCATGTCTTCTAGAGTTTGAATAGTGCGCTCAGATTGCCCATCGGTCTGAGGATGATAAGCTGTGCTCATGTCTAAACGAGAGCCAAAAGATTTGTGCATTGCTTGCCACAGTTCTGAAGTAAAACGTGCATCACGATCAGAGATAATAGATGTGGGCACCCCGTGCCTCGAAACAACTTCCTTAAGGTATATGTCTGCTAGAGTGGAGAACTTATCCGTTTCCTTGATAGCCAAGAAGTGAGCAGACTTTGTGAGTCGATCCACGATCACCCAAATAGTATCATTCCCACGTTGAGATCTGGGTAGACCAGTAACAAAATCCATGGAAATTTGCTCCCATTTCCATTGTGGTATCTCAGGTTGCTGGAGTGGGCCTGATGGTTTCTGATATTCTGCCTTGACTCTCGCACAAGTCAAACACTTTCTAACGTAAGTTGCTATGTGGGCCTTCATGCTAGGCCACCAATATGTAGTTCTGAGGTCGTGGTACATCTTATCTGAACCAGGATGTACTGAGTAGCGAGACTTATGAGCTTCATCCATTACAAGCTCGCGTAGGTTGCCATAGAGTGGGACCCAGATGCGTCCGGTTACATAATAGGCGCCGTCTGCCCTTTGTTCTAACCGTTGTCTTGAGCCGCGTAGAGCTTCAGCCTTGACATTTTCCGGTTTCAATGCTTCTACCTGAGCATCTCGTATCTGTGAAGGAAGACTAGACTGAATAGTGAGTTGCAACGCTCGTACACGTCTAGGTATAGTATCCTTTCGACTGAGGGCGTCGGCCACCACATTGGCCTTGCCTGGATGGTACTTTATAGCACATTCGTAATCGTTCAGTAGCTCGACCCATCGACGCTGTCGCATGTTCAGGTCTTTCTGCTTGAAAATATACTCAAGACTCCTGTGATCGGTGTAAATGGTGCACTTGGTGCCATACAGATAATGTCGCCATATCTTGAGCGCAAAAACAACAGCTCCAAGCTCTAAATCGTGTGTAGTGTAATTCCGTTCGTGAATCTTAAGTTGGCGTGAAGCATAAGCAATAACTTTATCCCGCTGCATCAACACACATCCAAGACCTTGGATAGATGCATCGCAGTAGACTACAAAGTCGTCCGTGCCTTCAGGCAATGAGAGGATAGGTGCGCTACAAAGTCTATCCTTTAAGTGCTGAAACGCTGTATCCTGTGTATCACTCCAACGGTAAGCAATACCTTTCTGTGTCAGTAATGTAAGCGGCTGTGCAATCTTTGAGAAGTCTTTGATAAACCGTCTGTAATAACCCGCCAAACCCAAGAATTGGCGTATTTCTGTAGGTGTACGAGGCGCAGGCCAATTCTTGATCGAATCTACCTTGGATGGATCAACATGTATCCCATCCTTGTTTACCACGTGGCCTAGAAAGTGGACTTCACGAAGCCAGAAGTCGCATTTTGAAAACTTAGCGTACAGTTGTTCCGTTCGAAGGAGTTCCAGAATAAGTCGTAAATGCTGTTCGTGTTCCTCCCGATTCTTCGAGTAAATCAGGATGTCGTCAATGAAAACAATAACAAACTTGTCAAGATAAGGTTTGCACACCCTGTTCATAAGATCCATGAAAACCGCAGGCGCGTTCGTTAGCCCGAAAGGCATGACTAAAAACTCGTAATGGCCGTAGCGAGTTCTGAATGCTGTTTTGGAGACGTCCTCATCCCGGACTCTCAGTTGATGGTAACCCGACCTTAGATCAATCTTTGAGTAATAGCTCGACCCTTGCAACTGGTCGAATAAGTCGTCGATACGTGGAAGTGGATAACGGTTCTTCACCGTCACCTTGTTCAGTTCACGGTAATCTATGCACATACGAAAGGTACCGTCTTTCTTCTTTACAAATAATACTGGAGCTCCCCAGGGCGAAGAGCTAGGACGTATGAAACCCTTTTCCAAGAGTTCTTGCAATTGCTTAGACAGTTCTTCCAGTTCAGTTGGAGCTAAGCGGTAAGGCGCTCGAGCTATAGGTGCTGCTCCTGGAGCTAGCTCGATCTGAAATTCGACTTGGCGATGAGGCGGTAACCCAGGTAACTCTTCAGGAAACACCTGAGGAAAGTCGCGTACTACAGGAATATCCCCAATCTTTTTCTCTGTCGTCGATGTATCAGTAACGAGTGCTAAAATAGCTACGTGGCCCTTTCGCAGACACTTCTGAGCCTTCAAGAAGGAGATGATGCCACTCACGACACCACTCTTGTCACCTTGAACTTCGAGAGGTTCTTTGCCAGAACGAGGAATACGAATGATCTTCTCCTTGCATAGGATCTCTGCTTGCTGTTGGGATAACCAATCCATACCGATGACAATGTCGAAACTACTCAGAGTTATAGGAATGAGATCGATAGAGAAAGTCTGACCAGCGAGGATAAGATTACAACCCTGAACTATGTGTGTGGCCTCTAGACTTTTACCGTTAGCTAACTCTACTACATGTTTGGTGCTTAACAGTGTTGGTGCGCGTTTAAGCATTTTACTAACTTTCAGAGACATATAACTGATATCCGCACCCGAATCAAATAATACCGTAACATAAAAGTCGTCGAGAAGAAACTTACCCGAAACCACATTAAGATCGTTCCTTGCGTCACTCTGACCAATCACAAACATACGACCCTTTGCACCATTGTTGTTGTTGTTTCCCCCATTGTTGTTCCCAGTGCCCTGATTATTGCTGTTGTTGTTCTGGTTTCGGTTTAACTGAGGGCAGTGTCTTTTGAAGTGACCTTCAGCACCACAATGAAAACATCCCTTGTTACCCTGTTGTTGGTTCTGCTGCGTTTGCTGCTGCTGTTGATTCTGAGTTACAGGCCGTGGGCTCCTACAATCCTTGGCCTCATGGCCCATCCTGAGGCACCTCCGACAACGACCCTTGTTGCACTGGCCACTGTGATGCCTGTTACAGTTGTTACACTTTGGGAGGTTCCCTTGATAACCACCCTGCCTGTGACTGCCCGAAGATTGCTGACTTGGGCTCTGATAGTTGTCAGTCTTTCGCTGCTGAACTTGAGACTGTACTAAAGCTGAACCTTTGCTGGAATCCCCCTCCCATTTTCTCTTGTTATCACTGGGGGTAGCAGGAGTAGTTGCTGAAACAGTAGCAGTAGTAGTAGCGTTGATGCGTTTAGGCAGCTTGTTCTGTTCCACTGCCTGATCGGTGAGGCGATGAGCTAGCTTGACGATCTGTTGAATAGTGCCAAGATTCGCTGAGGTTACGTGGCTTTGAATTTCCGGCACCAGGCCATTGAGATATAGTTCGATACGCTTAATGGGAGGGTCCACCATAGTAGGACACAGAATAGCCAACTCATTCGATCTTCTGGTGTACGCTTCAATTTCTGACCCAGTCATTTTCAAGTGATAAAACTCTACCTCCAGCTTATGAATATCATCACGGCTACAGTATTCCTCTTTAATCAAATCCTTGAAATCATTCCAAGGTGTGGCGTTAGCAACAGCCAATCCTAACATCTGCACTTGCGCATTCCACCAAGTCAGCGCAATGCCTTCTAGTGTACCAGTGGCGTACTTCACCCTGCGAGCCTCAGGGCATTCGCACATTTCGAATACGGACTCGAGCTTTTCAAACCAATGGAGGAGTCCAACCGCTCCTTCCGTGCCACTAAAAGTAGTAGGACGACAGTCCATGAAAGTTTTGAAGGTACAAACAGGTGGCTGAGCATGCTGACCTCCTGCTTGTGCGGCTGTAAGTGCCTCAGCAACTCGCTCGTTAATAAGAGCCGTCAGTTGGGCTTGCGTCATGTTGATACGTCCAGACATGATCTTCATAGTAAATATGACATAAGTGAGAGAGGTTCGCGAGTAGTGCGATAACAAAAGGGAGTAATCACACAAGTGTTCTCATGCAATAGTGTCAAGTTAACCTAAGCATACCCGGAGCAAAGTTCTATGCAATTCTAGCAAGTAGGCAATAAGACATGTACCATATTACCTAGAGTGATGAGTCTTGCACGTGGAGCGAGGCGTCGTTGTGGATCGTTGAGCACTGTTCTGGTTATAGTCTGGTTTTAATAAAAACGTTTTTCCCTTATTAAAACCGAGTTCTCTATAACCAATTGCTCTGATACCAATCTGTCACACCCCCAAATTCCACACGCGGAGTACTACCGCTTGGAGGCGTGACATGACCAGGATCAAGCCACCAATCATATTGAACATAAGTATGTATCTCAAAAGTCATTCATCAATACGATAGGTGTTTACAAAACCAAATATAAACAAGTGTGTAGCGGAAGCATTTAATGTAAACCCAACAAAAGTTTAAGTACAAAATGTTATAATGTTTAACAACACAATCACGATCCATGTCCACAACGACTGTGCCTCCCGTGCAAGCTCCAAAAGTACCTATGGTCCTGCAAGGCATGTAACAGAGGGTCAACAAAAAGTTGAGCGAGCTCACAGAAAGTAATGCGTAATAGTAAGTTTGTTTGTAACATGTGGCTCTACTGGGCCGGTAGTAAGTTCTATTGGTGGGGGCTTCCCGTGTTGTATAACCACTAGACTATTTGTAACCACTATGTGTTCTTCACAACCGAGAACAGTAATACGTACCAGTGTTACGTAGGTTTTACGTAAGTATCCTTCACAACCGAGGATAGTAAATAGCATAAGTATACGTAGGTTTTACGTAAGTATCCTTCACAACCGAGGATAGTAAATAGCATAAGTATACGTAGGTTTTACGTAAGTATCCTTCACAACCGAGGATAGTAAATAGCATAAGTATACGTAGGTTTTACGTAAGTATCCTTCACAACCGAGGATAGTAAATAGCATAAGTATACGTAGGTTTTACGTAAGTATCCTTCACAACCGAGGACGATGGTATGGTAGTCTAGTAATAATGTCCGCATGAATCCATTCAACCTTATTCCTTAAATCCCATTCCCAAGCCCTGGGAATCCCATGCCTTGGTAGAAGTGTGAACTCACCTTGTTTGCTCGGTATGCTAGGTATGTGCTCAAAATAAGTCAATCACGTCCTAAAGTATGCACGTATGTGAAATCAGTTTGCGTCCAAGTTATGCACGTATAAACATGTAGCACGTAATCACAATCATATACAAGATGGCTACACTTAACAGCAGTCAAATATTCCAGTTAACACTTAACATAATTAACTCAAGTTACTGCACAGATCAGCTATTCGGCGAAACACGCATGTTGGCGAAACACAGATAATGACGAAACACATATAATGGCGAAACACATTCTGTTTCGTCGAGGTGTCCCCTGGCGAAACAGAACTTCTGATTCGTCGACTACTCTTGGCGAAACACATTCTGTTTCGCCAAGAGTTCTGTTTCGTCGAACAGTTCAGTTTCGCAGACATCAGTTACAGCAGAGCGAAAAACACATAAACCCTAACAGCCGTAAAACAGCAATTCCTCATCATACAGAAATCGTTCAACACAGAAATCATTCAATCCTCGCTCAAAATAATGAGTCTTATGTTACCAACCATTAATCTATGCATCACAACCGAAACATCAATGAACCAGGGATCATATCATCATCTTCATCAATAAAATCATGTAATCATCACAAAACAACACTCATAAAATCCATACTCTATGCATACCCGCTAACATGCATAATCATTGAGAGGTTCATGAAACCCTAAGTATTCATCATACACATACACTCCTATAATCCAGAAATCAAGCATAAACACAACATGTATAAAGAAATCAAGGGACAAAGAAACCGATTTAGACAAGCACGCACTAACCGAGATATTCGGGATGAACAAGGGAGGATTCGAGAGAGAAAGATGATGGTTGATGATGGGTATCGCCTTTTCAAAAGAGAGAGTTCTAGGGTTTCTATTTTTGATAAAAGTGTGAAACAGGAAGTCGGTTTCACTTAATATCCACGAATTACCGTTCTGGGCCCTTAATGGGCTTTGCGAATCAATGGGCCGACGAAACACATCAGTTTCGTCGTGAGGTGATATGGCGAAACACACTGTTTCGTCGAGTTGCTTGATGGCGAAACACACCAGTTTCGTCGGAATGTATATGGCGAAACAGTCTGTTTCGTCAGGTCCTTCCATGATTTAAACAGTTTAAGTTTTCAACAGGTGTTTCATGATATACAGCCAAACACAAAATCATGCAACCACAATTGTTCATTATAAATTAACGTATACAGTTACAAGTTAAACAAGTCAAACAACTACACAGTCAAAGTCAACGTGCACTAAATGCGAAAAAAAAGAAAGTCGGAAGCTCGAGTTGTCACATTTAGCGTATGCACATATATGATAAAGGCATTAGGATCTCGTTATTGTTTTACATGTTGATTGTTGATTTCGCCCACCTTAGTTAACCATGTTGAGCCTTATTCCTTTCGTTTGTTACACCTCGTTTGACCCCTTTGATTACCAACCATGAATGACAATTGTGTGTTAGATGTTTGTTGAAAAAAAAAATGAAAAGAAAAGAAAGAAAAGAAAAAGAAAAAAAAAAGAGAAAAAAAGAAAGAAAAAGAAAAAAATCATTGTTATGTTCGTGTTAAATAAATGGGTCCAAAATAACCCAAAGTATTAGTAGTTATTGTGAATAAAGTTGTCATGGTTTGGTGTCTTCATTTGTGTTCGCCAATAAATATAAAAATCCAAAAATACATCATTACCTTTACCGTTAACCCAAAACCCAAAAGTCCTTTTGATATGTGTTACGTTATTTGTTACAGTGGAGGTATGATTGCTATACAAGCTTATGATTACAAAGTAGCATAGTTGGTTTTGAGGGAACGATATACTAGCACAACACACGCTAGTCTTGATTGCACCGAGAGGAGTGATTATTGTGAGGGGCGTGTGGCATGTGTGTAGTATCATAAGCATGTTAGTCTTAGTTAGGCAAGTGTTAAGTTGTTTTAAATGCGTATCATTTATTTGTCAGATTGTCAATCTCGATTGTGTCAGTCTATGGGACGGGTATGACTTGGGACCTTAAATTGTTAATTCGGTAAGGGATTTAATGGTGATTTGTTAATAAGGTGAGTAATGTTCGTGATGGTTGCTTGAGGACAATCAATGTTAAGTGTGGGGATGTGATGAAGGTTGTGAAATCCGAGTGTTAACGTGCATATTTTGTGTGATTTATTGCCGTTTACGTGATTATACTTTTGGAATATGTGCACTACGAAAGTTTGTGGTTTTGCAGGTCAATCGTGTAATTCGGTGAATTTAAAGTGCTTAAAGATGATGTGGAACGCCCGTGGATGATAAACATAGCGAAAGGTGTTAGTCGGAAGATGTTTCCGGTTAGAAAATAGCTTGGAATCGAGATGAAACGAGAAGGAATGAAGCATAGGGACCATTCAGTCATTTATTGAAAATTGGCACATAGCTATGTATGGAGTTCACATGCACAACGTAAGCTACTGTGTAGATCCGTAGGCTACGGATTGGAATGTCCGACACCAACAGAAACCGCGAACCGTAGGTTACGGTTTAAAAACGTAACTTACGTGTATGTATGGCAGCAACAAACACACGTGAGGTTATTAATTATTATCATCCAACATCAATTGGGCCGACAACAATTAATTGTTTGGACTGGACATGAAAAGCACAATAAATAATATCACCATCTTGGGCTTGGAGAGGTATCACGTTGACAGAAGGCAACATGGCAAGACAAAAAGTCAACATTTAATTAATAATCATCAACATCGCACGTGACTAAGGAGCTGCTTGTTGGATTTGTTTTGGAGGGCATTATCTTGTGGTTTATTATTTTAATGATCATCATCAATTTGGCGGCCCGTCTTTTGACCAAAACAAAAGAGAAGCAGACTTCTAATGGATTGGGGGCGGCACATCACAATTAACATCATCATTAATTGGGCCAATAAGAATCATCATGTGAAGGTGGGCTTGTAGACGTGGACTTAAAGGTGGGTCGGTGATAGAAGTTGGAAGAACCATCATCATCAAAAAGGGATCGATCATCATCTTCGACGGTAGTGGCAGGAAGAGAGAGACGGCTGTGAAGATCATTCAATCCACATGAGCGGCTAATCTTCTAGTGGTTTCCTCCGGATGGAGGGTTTTTGTAAGTTGGATAATTTTATGTGTTTGTGACATTCGTTTTAATTCGGTGATCTAAGCATACGATGCTTTTCACCTTGATTTGATTTATTGGTTGTAAACAATTACATTTATTTAAACCTTAATTTCTAAGCATTCAGTTCCCGAGAGTTCTAGTAATTGGGATATATTTGACATGGGGTTAGGGTTTGTAATTGTAATTGATAATCATTCGATAACCTCCCGTTATGTATTGACCGGAGTACTTAGTCGTTGGTTGTCACAATTGATGAATTAAGTTAAACACTTATGTCTATGTGAGTGTTTCGATTAAACACATAATTGAATCTAGCTGTAAAACCTGAAATCTGGAGGAACCATTGTTCTCTCTCTTGATTTAAACCTCACTTTTTAGTTTGTAATTTTTAGATAATCAATCAAATCCAACAACTGGGTTTTATTTTTTTTAATAGTAGTTAATCAAAACTGAGCATTACACACTTTCCACAATCCTCCTCTGGTTCGATATCCGACTTACTCTAGCTACTAGTTTATTTCGGTTTTTGCATGTCCATAACGACAGACATCAAAATGGCGCCGTTGCCGGGGAGGCGTGCGCAAACTGTTTAGTGTTAAGTTTTTAGTAAAATAGATAAAAAAAATCAAAAAATAGTATTTTATTCGTCACATATTCCACTGTTTGCTTTTACCTTGGGTATACTAGTTTTGTCTGTGCAGATTTATTGCAGATCTTATTATGGAAAGTGCTTACTGGTCATGCCGAGGTTGTGGTAGTCCATGTCACACGCGTGACGATTGTCCTGTGTTCCGGAAAATGTGTGAAGAAGAAGAGAGGAGAGCAAATGAGTTGGATTTTTATTCTGATGATCATGTTCACCCATACTATTCTTATTCCGATTCGCTGCGAGTTGCATATGATTACCAATCGGATACAAATTATTGTTATGATGAGCAGACATGGTATGAGAGTAGCTATGATCCGGGGATGGTACAAAGCATGAGTTACCAAGAGGAGTATGACCATTGTTATGATGAATACTCCCGACTTTCTTATGAAGACCATCCGGTACACTATCAGGATGCCTATCATACCCAGTATACAGTTGATCAGGATGAGTCTGAATGTGCACCCCATTCATCTAGTTACTATCAATCACCCCAATTTAGAAGTCTTATGGAATATATGAGACAACGAGAACTGGCATACATTGAAAAGGAATTGGCGAAACCTGACCTATCAATAGAGGACCAGTTGGAGATGTGGATTACTAAGTATAACCTTTTGATGGCTGAAGTGAAGGATGATGGGCCAAGAATGACTCCAATGGAAAAACGCCAATCCAGGGATAGATGGGTGTCTCTACAGATGTCTCCTTCTCCAGTAAGGGATGGGGTTGTGGAGGTTAATACCACACCGGTGATTCTCTCAATTGTTGAACAGTCAGATGTGGAGAAAATTGTTAAAGTTGATGAGGTGAAAGAAGACATTCCACAAAATAAGTGTGGGGATGCACGTATAGAGAGGAGGAAGGTGACGGTGAAGGACATCGGGCGGATCATCATAAAGTGGGTGTGCAATAATCCAACTTATCTGCTGATATGGAGTAAAAAGAAACGCTTGTGGAGAGTTAACTATCGAGTGTATGTTGGGAACTCGATAGGAAAGTGCGGATTGAGGCCGGATTGCAGTGCGTCAGTGGACATCTTGATAAAAATTAGACCCCGCTGGATCAGTGATGTCAGGTACCGGGCATTCATTGGAAATACATTAGGTAAGTGTGCATTGAGACCACCATAGCGCATATCAGGTACGGTCTGGCTGAAGACCTTTAAACTTAGCGCTCTCGGGAGGCAGCCCGAGGATGTAGAGTATTGTATTTTGGTTTGGTTTCATTTTGGTGTGTTTGTGTTTTGACAGGTTTCTACGTTCTATCTTCACGGATGCAATGAATCAAGTGTGGGGATGTTTGGCAACATCCCCGATGAGATCTCAAAGAATCTATGAGGGGCGTATGTTCCGGTTAGATCACAGCAGTTACACCGCCACAGACACTCACTTGTTTTCTGATCAGGTGCATGTGTTTATCTATCCTGTGTTTTATTTGTTTTTGTGTATTTGGTGGTGTGAACGTTTGTGTTGGGAATGGTGTTACGTGTCGCGTTGAGTAGTTATTAGTCGTTCATGGTTTGTGGGTGGTATCTCTCGAGTCTAGATTATAAATTGCACCATACATTGGGGACAATGTATCCCAAGTGTGGGGATGCGGTAACTCGAGAGACGGTTGGTATAATTGATGATCTTAAATGCTTGAAGGATTGAAATTGAGAAAAATTGAAAATTTTTTAAAAATTTTGTGTCTCGAGTATGCTTGAACTACATGAAAACCAACATTTTCAATTGCTAATGGGTTCCTACTGATATTAAACTAACTTAGATCCCTAGTCATGGTTGTCCCTTTAAGTTTCATGAGAGTATTTCTGACAAGTTTTAGAAGATAGTTGAGAAGAGATGCTTAACTAGGGGTAACATGCTTTAGGAATGACACATGCTACGTGTCGGTAACCCTTATTCCTTTTGTTCGGTGAGATATTTGAGCCTACTAGATTGTTAGTTGAATTGAAATAAATGTTCATTTGATGAGTGTAGGCCATATGTTGCTTTGTGTTAGAACTTGTGTGGTTTGATACATGCTGAGACTGTGGTTTAGCGTATGCACATATATGATAAGGGCATTAGGATCTCGTTATTGTTTTACATGTTGATTGTTGATTTCGCCCACCTTAGTTAACCATGTTGAGCCTTATTCCTTTCGTTTGTTACACCTCGTTTGACCCCTTTGATTACCAACCATGAATGACAATTGTGTGTTAGATGTTTGTTGAAAAAAAAAATGAAAAGAAAAGAAAGAAAAGAAAAAGAAAAAAAAAAAGAGAAAAAAAGAGAAAAAAAGAAAGAAAAAGAAAAAAATCATTGTTATGTTCGTGTTAAATAAATGGGTCCAAAATAACCCAAAGTATTAGTAGTTATTGTGAATAAAGTTGTCATGGTTTGGTGTCTTCATTTGTGTTCGCCAATAAATATAAAAATCCAAAAATACATCATTACCTTTACCGTTAACCCAAAACCCAAAAGTCCTTTTGATATGTGTTACGTTATTTGTTACAGTGGAGGTATGATTGCTATACAAGCTTATGATTACAAAGTAGCATAGTTGGTTTTGAGGGAACGATATACTAGCACAACACACGCTAGTCTTGATTGAACCGAGAGGAGTGATTATTGTGAGGGGCGTGTGGCATGTGTGTAGTATCATAAGCATGTTAGTCTTAGTTACGCAAGTGTTAAGTTGTTTTAAATGCGTATCATTTATTTGTCAGATTGTCAATCTCGATTGTGTCAGTCTATGGGACGGGTATGACTTGGGACCTTAAATTGTTAATTCGGTAAGGGATTTAATGGTGATTTGTTAATAAGGTGAGTAATGTTCGTGATGGTTGCTTGAGGACAATCAATGTTAAGTGTGGGGATGTGATGAAGGTTGTGAAATCCGAGTGTTAACGTGCATATTTTGTGTGATTTATTGCCGTTTACGTGATTATACTTTTGGAATATGTGCACTAGGAAAGTTTGTGGTTTTGCAGGTCAATCGCGTAATTCGGTGAATTTAAAGTGCTTAAAGATGATGTGGAACGCCCGTGGATGATAAACATAGCGAAAGGTGTTAGTCGGAAGATGTTTCTGGTTAGAAAATAGCTTGGAATCGAGATGAAACGAGAAGGAATGAAGCATAGGGACCATTCAGTCATTTATTGAAAATTGGCACATAGCTATGTATGGAGTTCACATGCACAACGTAAGCTACTGTGTAGATCCGTAGGCTACGGTTTAAAAACGTAACTTACGTGTATGTATGGCAGCAACAAACACACGTGAGGTTATTAATTATTATCATCCAACATCAATTGGGCCGACAACAATTAATTGTTTGGACTGGACATGAAAAGCACAATAAATAATATCACCATCTTGGGCTTGGAGAGGTATCACGTTGACAGAAGGCAACATGGCAAGACAAAAAGTCAACATTTAATTAATAATCATCAACATCGCACGTGACTAAGGAGCTGCTTGTTGGATTTGTTTTGGAGGGCATTATCTTGTGGTTTATTATTTTAATGATCATCATCAATTTGGCGGCCCGTCTTTTGACCAAAACAAAAGAGAAGCAGACTTCTAATGGATTGGGGGCGGCACATCACAATTAACATTATCATTAATTAGGCCAATAAGAATCATCATGTGAAGGTGGGCTTGTAGACGTGGACTTGAAGGTGGGTCGGTGATAGAAGTTGGAAGAACCATCATCATCAAAAAGGGATCGATCATCATCTTCGACGGTAGTGGCAGGAAGAGAGAGACGGCTGTGAAGATCATTCAATCCACATGAGCGGCTAATCTTCTAGTGGTTTCCTCCGGATGGAGGGTTTTTTTAAGTTGGATAATTTTATGTGTTTGTGACATTCGTTTTAATTCAGTGATCTAAGCATACGATGCTTTTCACCTTGATTTGATTTATTGGTTGTAAACAATTACATTTATTTAAACCTTAATTTCTAAGCATTCAGTTC
>JARYGA010036415.1:0-103347 GCA_030545235.1 Helianthus tuberosus | reverse complement strand
CGGAAAAGTGTAGAAATCGTCGCTTTTAGTGCTTTTCGGCAGTTTTCGGGCAGTTTTTGGTGCTACCGGACATTGGTAATATATTAAACCAAACCCTTTTATTCCCATATAGGGTTTAATGTATATTTGATGTTGGACTCTCATCCGAGTCTAAAAGATGTCATTTTAGATGTTTTCTGCGGATCCGGAGTTTTCGTCAGCACTCTAGTTCACTAGGCACTACTCTAGTTGTTTCGGTGAATTGTTTGCACTATTTCAAATGTACCCAATAAAAGTGAATCATGTGTAATAATAAACGAATATTCCATGAGTTTTCTAAGATGTATATCATGTAATCATGCAGTCCGAATATTCAAAACACATACTTGTATAATGTAAATCATTGCTTTAAATGTACGTAAATTACCAGAAAGTGGCGGTTGTCACATCTGCTAAGGTAGAGAACTTGTCTGTTTCTTTGATAGCCAAGAAGTGAGCAGACTTTGTGAGTCGATCCACGATCACCCAAATAGTATCATTTCCGCGCTGAGATCTAGGTAAGCCAGTAACAAAATCCATGGAAATTTGCTCCCATTTCCATTGTGGTATCTCAGGTTGTTGGAGTGGTCCTGACGGTTTCTGATATTCTGCCTTGACTCTCGCACAAGTCAAGCATTTGCTAACGTATGTGGCTATGTGGGCCTTCATGCTAGGCCACCAATATGTGGTTTTGATGTCGTGGTACATTTTATCCGCACCTGGATGTACCGAGTAGCGAGACTTATGAGCTTCATCCATCACTAGCTCACGTAAGTTGCCATAAAGTGGAACCCAAATGCGTCCTGTAACGTAGTAAGCACCATCTTCCTTCTGTTCTAAACGTTGTCTTGAGCCACGTAGGGCTTCAGCCCTGACATTTTCTGGTTTCAATGCTTCTACCTGAGCATTTCGTATCTGAGAAGGAAGACTAGACTGTATAGTGAGTTGTAAAGCTCGCACGCGCTTAGGCGCGGTGTCCTTTCGGCTGAGGGCGTCAGCCACAACATTGGCTTTGCCTGGGTGGTACCTGATCGAGCATTCGTAGTCATTTAACAGTTCGACCCATCGTCGCTGTCGCATATTCAGCTCTTTCTGTTTGAAGATATGTTCGAGGCTTCTGTGATCAGTGTAGATTGCGCACTTGGTACCATACAAATAGTGTCGCCATATCTTGAGTGCAAAAACAACCGCTCCCAGCTGTAGGTCGTGTGTCGTATAATTCCGTTCGTGAATCTTAAGCTGGCGCGAAGCATAAGCAATAACTTTATCCCTCTGCATCAGTACACATCCAAGACCTTGGATAGATGCGTCGCAGTAGACTACGAAATCGTCCGTGCCTTCAGGCAGTGAGAGGATAGGTGCGCTACAGAGTCTATCCTTTAAGAGTTGGAATGCTGTTTCCTGTGCATTACTCCAACGATAAACAACACCCTTCTGCGTCAGTAGTGTAAGTGGCTGAGCAATTTTTGAGAAGTCTTTGATGAACCTTCTGTAGTAACCTGCCAAACCTAAGAATTGACGTATTTCCGTTGGTGTACGAGGCGCAGGCCAATTCTTGATCGAATCTACCTTGGATGGATCGACATGGATCCCATCTTTGTTTACCACGTGGCCTAAGAAGTGAACTTCACGAAGCCAGAAGTCACATTTGGAAAACTTAGCGTATAGCTGTTCCGTTCGTAGAAGTTCCAGTATAAGTCGTAAGTGCTGCTCGTGTTCCTCCTGACTTTTCGAATAAATCAGGATGTCGTCGATGAAAACAATGACAAACTTGTCGAGATAGGGTTTGCACACCCTGTTCATAAGATCCATAAATACGGCAGGCGCGTTCGTTAGCCCGAATGGCATGACCATAAACTCGTAGTGGCCGTAGCGAGTTCTAAATGATGTTTTAGAGACGTCCTCATCCCGGACTCTCAGCTGGTGATATCCTGACCTTAAGTCTATTTTGGAGTAGTAGCTCGACCCTTGCAGCTGGTCGAATAAATCATCTATGCGCGGAAGAGGATAACGATTCTTGATCGTCACCTTGTTGAGTTCGCGGTAGTCTATACACATCCTGAACGTTCCGTCTTTCTTCTTCACGAATAACACTGGAGCTCCCCAAGGCGAAGAGCTAGGACGTATAAAACCCTTTTCCAAGAGTTCTTGTAGCTGCTTTGACAGTTCTTCCAATTCAGTTGGAGCTAAACGATAAGGTGCTCGAGCTATGGGTGCTGCTCCTGGAGCGAGCTCGATCTGGAATTCGACTTGACGATGAGGCGGTAACCCAGGTAATTCCTCAGGGAACACTTGAGGAAAGTCACGTACTACAGGAATATCTTCAATCTTTTTCTCTTTCTTCGAGGTATCTGTAACGAGTGCCAATATAGCAGTGTGCCCCTTGCGCAAACACTTCTGAGCCTTCAAAAAGGAGATAATACCACTCACGACACCACTCTTGTCGCCTTGATCTTCGAGAGGTTCTTTGCCAGAACGAGGAATGCGAATAACCTTTTCTTTGCATAAGATCTCCGCTTGTTGTTGAGATAACCAATCCATGCCAATGACGACGTCAAAGCTACCCAGGGTTATAGGGATGAGATCAATGGAGAAAGTCTGACCAGCGAGAATAAGATTACACCCTTTAACTATGTGTGTGGCTTCTAAACTTTTACCGTTAGCTAACTCTACGACATGCTTGGTGTTTAGGAGAGTTGGTGCACATTTTAACATTTCACTAGCTTTTAAAGACATGTAACTTGTATCCGCACCAGAATCAAATAGTACAGTAACATAAAAGTCGTCTAGAAGAAACTTACCCATAACTACGTTGGGATCATTCCTTGCATCACCCTGACCGATCACAAACATACGGCCTCTAGCACCATTGTTGTTGTTGTTCCCACCGTTGTTGTTGTTCCCGTTGCCCTGATTGTTGTTGTTGTTATTGTTCTGGTTCTGGTTTAACTGAGGGCAATCCCGCTTGTAATGACCTTCAGCCCCACACTGGTAGCATCCCCTGTTTCCATGCTGCTGCTGCGGAGGCTGGTTTCGTGGAGCAGGTGGTTGTTGTTGCTGGTTCTGATTCGCAGGTCGTGAACTCCTGCAATCTTTAGCCTCGTGACCCGCCTTAAAACATCTTTGACACTGTTCCCTGCGACATCTTCCGCTGTGGTGTTTGTTGCACCTTCTACACCATGGGTGAATTCCCCGATGGCCACTCTGCCCTTGACTACCTGATGATTGCTGATTCGGACTCTGGTAGTCATTTGTCTTACGTTGCTGAGCTTGAGACTGAACAGTAGCTGAACCTTTGCTAGAATCCCCCTCCCATTTCCTCTTATTGTCGCTGGGAGTAGCAGGAGTAACCGAAGTGGTAGCGGTAGCAGTAGCGCTGATGCGTTTAGGCAACCTGTTTTGCTCCACCGCCTGATCAGTGAGACGGTGAGCCAATTGATCAACCTGCTGGTAAGTAGCATGATTTGCTGAAGTCACATGACTTTGGATCTCTGGCACCAGACCCTTAAGATATAGTTCGATACGTTTGTCCACCAAAGTAGGACACAGTAACGCAAGCTCATTCGATCTTTTGGTATACGCTTCAATCTCAGACCCCGTCATCTTGAGGTTGAAAAACTCGACTTCCAGCTTATGAATATCATCTCGACTGCAGTATTCTTCCTTGATCATCTCTTTGAAATTGTTCCATGGGGTGGCGTTAGCAGCAACCAACCCCAGTATTTGGACCTGAGCTTTCCACCATGTGAGGGCTAAACCCTCGAGGGTACCGGTAGCAAACTTCACCCTGCGTGCCTCAGGGCATTCACACATCTCAAACACAGACTCTATCTTTTCAAACCAGTGCAGGAGACCTACGGCTCCTTCAGTGCCGCTGAAAGTGGTTGGACGACAGTCCATGAAAGTCTTGAAAGTGCAAACAGGTGCTTGACCTCCTGCTTGTGCGGCTGCAACTGCCGCAGTAACTCGTTCGTTAATGAGGGCCGTCAACTGGTCCTGGGTCATGTTGATACGTGCAGACATGATCTTCATAGTAAAGATAACGTAAGTGAGATAGGTTCTCGAATAGTGCGATGACAGAAGAGAGTGAGTACACAAGTGTTCTCAAGTAATAGCATATAGTGAGTTCTGTACTCTAGGCATACCACGAGCAAAGTTCTATGTAGTTCTAGCATGTAGGTAATGTAACATGAATAGTAATACCTATGGTGTTGAGCCTTGCACGTGGAGCGAAGCGTCGTTGTGGATCGTTGAGAGCACTGTTCTGGTTATAGTCTGGTTTTAACAAAATTGTTTTCCCTTTATTAAAACCAAGTTCTCTATAACCAATGGCTCTGATACCAATCTGTCACACCCCCAAAATCCACACGCGGAGTATCACCGCTTGGAGGCGTGACTGACCAGGATCAAGCCACCAATCATATTGAACATATAAGTAAGTAGTAAAATCATTCATCAATACGAAAGGTGTTTTCAAAAACCAAACGTCAAAAAGTATGTAGCGGAAGCATAAGTATGTAAACCCAAAGTAAATAGTAAATTCAAATGTTTAGATAGATAACATGGCATCATCGATCCATGTCCCACAACGACCTGCTCCTCCCTGTGCAAGCTCCATATGTAACTAAGGTCCTGCAAGGCATGTAAGAGAGAGTCAACAACTAGTTGAGCGAGTTCACAGTTAATAGTTCAGTATTAGTATAGCGTGAGTAGTAGTATGTTCGTTCGTTACAAAGTATCGTATTATTTCCCATCGCGGCCCTCCAGGCTGGTGTGCGAAGATGTTGGGGAATGTTATTCCCCAAGTATTCTAGACTAGGTTTATTTGTATCACGGCCTCTCCAGGCAGGTGTGCGAAGATTTGTAAGTTTAGTTCGCGGCCATCATATGGCAGGTGTGCGAAGACAGTCATAATATCGCGGCCAATCCTTGGCAGGTGTGCGAAGATCGTTCAATAAGTGTTACTAGTCTAGCAGTAGTTTCCATCATTTACGTATGTATAGTAAATCATCAAATCCCCATTCCCCCCTGGGAACCCCATGCCTTGGCTTGTGTGAACTCACCTTGGTTTGCTCGGTATGCTAAGTATGTGCTCAAGGTAAATCAATCACGTCCTAAAGTATGCACGTATATAAAAAGTCAGTTTGTGTTCAAGTTGTTCACGTGTAAGCATGTAGCACGTATTCACAATCGTATACAAGATGGTTACACTTAACAGCAGTTAAATATTCCAGTTAACACTTAACAGAATTAACTCAAGTTACTGTGCAGATTAACTGTTCGGCGAAACACACATAATGGCGAAACACATAAGTTGGCGAAACACACTTTCGGCGAAACACAAATTGACGAAACACATTCTGTTTCGTCGTGGCCTTGTTTGGCGAAACAGGATTCTAATTCGTCGATGACTCTTGGCGAAACACATTCTGTTTCGCCGGGAGTCCTGTTTCGTCGGATGTCTGTTTCGCAGACATCAGTTACAGCAGATGCGAATAACACATAAACCCTAATCCTTCTAGCAGCCGTCATCAATAACAGAAATCATACGAAGGTCAATGTGCATAACGAATCATCATAAATCAATCATCCCAGAGTCATTGTCTAGCATAAACCCTAGTTTATGTGTATAACATATCAACATACAACATCATATCATTGTACCCTATCAAGATACTAACTTGGATTCATAATCAGAACATAATAACAATATCCAGAACCGAGCACTCGATTGTATTAAATTTCTCATACCATTTTATATAAATCCTACTACATCATACATATCAAAATCAATAACATCATAATCATACTCTTATCACAGCAGTAACGCACATCAATCATATACACAACCAATAATCGTGATATCACAGAAGCATGGAATCGATTTACAAACACACACTAACCGATTCAAGATGAAGAAACAAGGATTCGAGAGCTAGGGATGATGGTGAACAATGGTTGTTGCCGTCGCCCAGAAGAGAGGGAGTTCTAGGGTTTTTCTGATTGCTTAACTTGTGAAACTGAACCCGTTTCACGTAAATATTCGCGAAATAACATTCTGGGCCGTACTGGGCTTTCGGCGAGACTGGGCTCGGCGAAACAGCCTGTTTCGTCGAGAAGGTGTTGACGAAACTGATCTGTTTCGTCGAGATCGATCTTGGCGAATCTCACTTGTTTCGTCGAGTTGTTTTATGGTTTACAAGTCTAAGTTTTTCAAACAGTATGCAAGCTATCATATTACACATAACCATGCAAGTACACTACATTTTATCATAACACAAAGTGTACAGTTACGAAGTCAAACAGGTCAACAACTAAACAGTGAAAGTCAACGTGCATTAAATGCGAATAGAGAATGTCGGAAATTCGAGTTGTCACAGTTACTTTCATGCTTTCCTGTTCTCACATCATATATCTGCTATGTTCATTAGTACATTTATAGTACATGTTTTACATTACATTTCATGCTATGTATGTCTATTGTTGCATACTCAGTACAGGTCACATGCTACGTATGTCTATTGTTGCATACTTAGTACAAGTCACATGCTATGTATGTCTATTGTTGCATACTTAGTACAGGTCACATGCTACGTATGGCTAATGTTGCATACTTAGTACAGGTCACATGCTACGTATGTTTATTGTTGCATACTTAGTACAGGTCACATGCTACGTATGTCTATTGTCGCATACTTAGTACATTTGTTTTTCATCACATACTTACATTTTGGATACATATTACATGATTTACATTAGACATGAACATTTTACTTTGGTAGTTTGGTTTGAGTAAGTGATTAAGTAACGAGGCGTGTGTAATATGATACAAGCATGGTGGATACGCCGCTGGTACTTCCTATATATAACTGTTTGTATGGTATTACATATCGTAGCGTTATTTGAATCATTTCAGTTTGAGCCATAGAACATTTTATACAAATAACATACTTTCACAAGACATTGATCTACAAACAACTTATCTTATACAAACTCATCTTACATGGTTATTCATTTAACCATACATTATTCTCTTATTTATACATATCATCTGATCTTATCGTTTTTCAAATGATTTACAAGACAAAGCAAATTACAAGGTTCATGACTAAACATTTTCTCAAACATAAGTCATGAATCCTATTTTCACAAAACCTATGTATCTCACAGGCATTTTTATGCTGACGTACCTATTTTCACATGTGTTTTCAGGAGATGATGCATAGGACTTATCAAGACCTACTTAGGCGGACCGGTGCCTTAGTGACTTAAAACGAGACAAGAACTAGTTAATTTATGTTATGTACTCTTTGTTTCTTGTTTAAAACAATGTAAACACTCATGTTAGTTTAATAAAACGAAACTTTAATTGCCATGGATTTGAAACGATTAATTCTGTTACAACACTCCCTGACGTTTCCGCCTCATTTTGTATGTTCTACGTGGTCGGGGTGTGACAGGGGGAGGGGTGAGGGTATTCACGTTTAACCTTTTCTTGTGCTGGAAGAATCTCTTATGATACGTGACAAGACTTGCTGTGGTTTCTGTGCACTGAATTCCATAATTATATATGCATCCATAATTACGTAACTCCTTGCACAGTCCGCACAGTTCGTTTCATCCTCGTATCACTTCCTTCAGATAGGCCATTGCTTTCAGGTAAAGTCACGAGTACCTGAGATATTCTATTTCTAGTACATGTATATATCAATTATTACACATAGTTGCAAGTAATTTCTAGTCAAAGACAAGTGCTACTCCAGTGCACCCTAAGTTTCGTAGTGTCCTTACTTGAATCCTTGAAAATAGTTTCAGGTAGTGGATGTCGCGGGAAGTTTTATGCAATAAAAAACTTTTGAAAACTTGTTTTCGTGAAAGGATCCTAAAGATGGTTCACTACAATCACAGCTCTGATACCAATCTGTCACACCACTTTCTAAGGCGGAAGCACGAGGTGTGATCATGAAAGGTTCTCATTGCATACGAATGGTAAACATACTACATGCTCGTAAAAATAACTTCAAATACCAATAACATCTCATAACTGAAAACATAGGTTGAGTGTTTACATCACAAGACAGCATTTTGTTTGATAAGTTTACACTTTTATTCAAAGATAAACATAAACAACATCCATGAGCAAGCATTTTGTTTCACCAAAACTTGTATTTTTCTAAGTGTCAAAATTTTATAGGAATTTTGACATAGTTTCCCCTAAAAATGGAGGTTTCCCATGTTTTCAAAACATGTGTTTATTTTATTTTAAAATCATCACAAGAATCAACAACTCATTCAACACTTACCGAGTGTCAAAATCAAGTATATTACACTATATCATGAACTTGAAGTTTTTGTAAAAACTTGTAGTAACTTACCATGTTATTTAGTAGGTTTAGTTACCCTTAAAAAACATAGTTATTTGTTTGTAAATTACTTTACTAAAAGATCTAGTCATTTACAACTTGTAAGATGATTTTTCTAAAAATACTTCTCTTGTATTTTTCTTGTTACAAACATGTTTCTAGTCTTGTTTAAACACTAAAAATGTGATTAGTTTACTTAGAAACCATGACTTTGTAAATCTTATAAATAAACTTGGTTTCTTGGGAAAATTATTTTTGTAATTATCTATTTACAAGATTTGTATTTTGTTTAAATCCTTTTTACATATGAAAATCACTTTCATCATTCAAGTTCATGAAGACATAAAGCATGAAGATCTTGGTCTTTCACAAGATCACCACTTTAACTTACTAGATCATGTGTTTAATCACAATCTAGTAGGTTTCTTATGATGTCTAACATCACTAACATAAATCATCATTCATCAAGAAGCAAATCATCATCATTTACATGTATTCTTATGTATTTAAGCTTATGTTAAAGTATCATGATCATGTTCTTTTGTGTTCATCAAGTTTATTATTGTTCATCATCTTTTAACCAACTAAATATGAAATAACAAAGGGTTATGAGAGTCTTACAACTAGCACAAGGGCTAGGGAAGAACACTTGATGTTGAAGATGATAAATGCGTTGGATAAAAGCAAAGGAAGAAGGTCCTTCAAGATTTACAAGCTCTAAACCTCCTTAAACACCTTCTTGCACCTTGTAACTAACTTGGAATGGATGAACAATGGATGAAGATGATGGTGGAGGTGTGGTGGGTGGCTCACGGCCGTAGGGAGAGGAGGAGAGGGAGAGTGTGTTGTGTGAAGTGAGATGTTGATGGTGATGTTCTTTTATAGGGCTTGCAAGATCTTACATATATCTTTTGAGATCCTATAGTATCTAAATGTATCCAAGAAAGATCATATGCAATCTAATGAGATCAAGCAAGATCTAGCAAGATCACACAAGATCAAGGGTGGGTCTGCACCCTTTGTGACCGTGAACAATATAGGGGGTGGTAAAGTGTAAATTCCAATCTCTAATTGTATAAATAAGTTACTTTTCAAGTATAAAGTTTAGGGATTTAATGTATTATTATGTTATAAGAGGTGTTAAAGTGTTCGAGGATCATAACTAGCTCAGAAACATTAAAACAATGCTTCTAGTAATATTTTGATGTTTCGGGTAATGTCCGGTTGTTCGGTTAGATACCGGTTCGTTAAAGTGCTAAATTGCACCGTTTAGTGTCCTTTAAGTACCCTTTTGTGATGCTTTCAATTCCCGACATTTAGGAGGGTATTCTGGATAATAAAACATGAATTTTGCATGATATTTATGTGTTAAAAAGCTGATTTGTGCAGAATTATGCATTTAAAGTGCGTTTCGGGTGCTTTTTAGTCTATGTTTTAGCTTTCGGAAAGTCTATATGTTAACCCTTGTATATATTCTTGGGTTTCAATGTATTTTAGACTTTGGACCTACACCTAGGCCCCAATTCTATTGTCTGACTGCTTTCTGCAGAATTGTTGACACAATGTGTCTTACCGGTGAGTTTACTAGTATTTCTGACGCAACGCTATTCATTAATGCATAAAGCAATATTTGTAGTATAAAACATGCATGAATTCACAAGTATAGTATGTAATCAGGCAATGTTGACATTTAAGCACATAATTGCAGTTATTAAGTGTTAATTAAATTGTACGGAAATTACCGGTTTTGTGCCAGTTGTCACAATCAAGCTTTGATTCCTTAACGAAATATGTTCCTTATCTAAATATCTACAATTTTGAACCATGTCTTGAACGTTTTCCGGCTACGATACGCGATTGACATAAGCAATAGACATACTGCACTCACAATCGGCCAATACAAAGGCTAATGAAAAGAAGATCCGTATAACAAGAAAACTCTCATGGAATGACGACCCTTGCAATGTAAGGGGTAAGGTAGATGTTTAGATCATCGCGTTTATCTGTGGGCTGACTAATCCGTATCTCCATCCTCCAACGTCCATAAGACCACCGAATCCTTAGGAGACATCCATTTGATAAGTTGGGTATGTTAAGGTATAAATCATGTTGGACTAAGAATTAAACACATGATAGGGTAATGGGGGTAGCCTTGTGTTCGGTGGGGATGTGATATGTTTGTTAGTACTGCTGTTAGAAAAATATACACCGCGTATACTTTTCATACTCAATACAGGAAATTGAACAGTGTAGACATAACTAAAATATTCCCAGCCAAATATCAAGATCCAGGTCATCTGTCGGATGAGGAAACAAGCCTCTCCATCTAAGTTAGAGAAAAAGGAATGCGTGAACAAAAAGGGAGTAATTGATGTCGACAGTCCTCCTCAACTTCGTTAGATGCTTCGCGTTTCGCTTTTAACTCTTGAATTTGTGCTCAAGCATGTTGCAGACTATTTTGCATTTCGAGCACCAGTGTCTATGGTTTCCTCGTGTAGGTGACCAAGTTGTTGTGTTGTTGTGCCATAACAGCTTGTCTCTCTAATAACATGTGATTTAGGGATGACTCACCTTCGGTGTTTCGCTCTCATGGCCTCTTCCTAGGACCCGTAGCAGGCTCCTTATAAGTAGGTATCCCAAGTAAACGCTTCTCACGTCGGTTTATTCCAGCCCAAGGGTAAGATCAGGAAACTCGTGGTCGAGGATTAGGAATGACTGGCTCCTTGCCCTCAGCGTGTTGTTGTTTCGAATTAGAGTTAGGAGAATTCATTCTTACCTAAGGCATATTATGTTTACATACTTTGTTCGCACATAAGTCATGGAGTTGTGAATAAATAAAGCACGTGTAAGCATCAAATAATATAATTACCATGTATGTAACTAAGTATGATGAACCATGAAATCTGGAGTGTGGCATCGTTGTCATTTCCAACAAAGAACGGTTATAGTCTAGTTTTCATACAAAAAAAAATATTTCATATCTTAAACCTAGTTCACTATAACCAAAGGCTCTGATACCAATCTATCACACCCTCAAATTCCACATGCGGGGTTTTACCGCGAGGCGTGCGACAGACAAGGATCCAGCAACTAATCATGTTGAACCAATTATTTAAGTTGTAAAATCATCACAATCAACATGATTAGCGATCAGTGTTTAAAAGTCCAAATTATAGTTTAAGTTATCAGTGGGAAAATAAAGTAAACCCATCTGAAACTTAAAACCATAAGTTTAATAAATGTACGTAACATAAAGCTTTACGAACCACACACTCCAGCCGAATGCAACGCCCGCCCATAGTTGTACCTAGCAACCTGCAAAGCATGCAGTAGGGTGTGAACATAAAGTTGGCGAGTTCACAGTTTTTAGTGTTGTTACAAAAACAGGTTGTTAAAATACTTAATTTATAAAACATGTCATGAGGAGCTACCCCATCTTTAAGCAATTAAACTGAGTTATACTGAAACTTGACTATTTAAGTTGTTTGTGCCCCGGGTCAATGTCTATCATCATTGACCAGTTGCCCAGGCAAAAGTTCATGCCCATCCTCCTCGGAACGGTGTGAGGTTTGTCAAACCTAATAGCACTATCAACTAATACCCCGTTCGTCAGGCCCTGACGACTAATCGGTATAGGTGTGTGGGGACTTTCAGATAGAGTTCGTTTAGTCCGCTAAACACATGAAATATAAAATACAGTATTTAACAGTATTCCAAACCAGGAACACTAGGCAATTCCAATCCAGGGAAAGTGTGGTCCACCTCCAGTGGATAGTATGTTCAGTAGTTCTAATCCAGGAACATGCGTGTAGCCCCAATCCAGGGGTACCGTATGTATTTCCCAAACCAGGGAAATAAGTGTGTTGTCCCAAACCAGGGACACATGCATTTTAGAAAAAGTTGTGAACTCACCTTTGTCACACCCCAAAAACATCGTAGCAGAATATTAAACGTAATGGTGACGGAAGTTGGTGCCCATTTATGTCTTGTTGAACGATGCATTTAATTGTTGGACATTTTGACTTATTTTAAACATAAGTTATTAAACATTATGTTTTAAGACACGACATAACCACATAGTTAAGTTGTCTTTGATCCTCGCGGATCTTATTACATACGTCCCAGAAAATTTAAAAGTTTGTCCAACATTTTCAAATAACACAACATGCATCATCAAACACAAGATACGCCATGATTCCCGAAGCCGAACTCAAGTACCTGTAGAACACGTTTAAAATCAAGTGTCAACACAAAGGAAGGTGAGTTCACATATTCACATTCAAACAATTCATTCCAAAGGAAAACTTTCTGATTATGTGTTTATTTTAAAACATCCATATAATTTTTAGAAAGTCCGTTTTACTTCCTAAATAAAATGCATGGGTCATCCGTCGTAAGTTTAAAAAAAAAACCCGACATTAAAGCTCTTACCCTAGTTTTGTATATTAAATTCATAGCGTTAATTTTCAGACTCGTATTTTAGCTAGACAATACGAACTATATATTTACCATGCAGGGATAATCAATGCTAGACAATAAACATAATCTAAATTCGTCGTTTGACTTGACACGGGGCGACCGGTCACGACGGGGTTGTCAACCCGATAGATCTACCAACAATTCCTTGCGTACATTTACTTAATCGATTAAACAACATCATGGGCGCAGGGTCCATTTTGAGACCAAATATGATGTATGCCTCACGTACAATATATATATCCTACTAATATGACAATTTAATATACGAAGTTGTACAAATCCCCTGAAATCCCCACCGAAACGTAAGCCGGTGCTGTTACTTACTCTCTTGAGACCAGGCAGCATTCGTTCCAACTTTACGGTCTGTTTCTCCTCGGAAGCACCGTACCATCCCAATTTCTCCTCCAAACATTCATTCATCAAAAACGTTTTATCTCGAAACGTATGATTTATCAAACTCCATATATTTTCAACGAAAATATATATATGTTATATTAAAAGGTATGTTTTAATCCAAAAACATTATTGAACCCTTTTATTTGCGTGTTCTACCGCCAAAATATATACAAAGCAGTAATAGAGGGGTTTAGTAACACTCACCTTTGGGTTCGTATTTTAAATAGCGCAATCCCAGAGATTGATTTCTACACGTCCTATTATATATATAGGAACGATTTTTATATCAATATAAATATCACAAAAAACCTAAGTTTCTCTGTTTCTTAGAATTGTCACATAACTTTGAGATTTTCTCGAAAAGTTCATGTTTTTATTATGTTGCCACGTTAATATATATATGAGTTCGTATATATATATATATATATATATATATATTATTAAGATTTCGCGATATGAACGATTTTATTGGTGACCGTTATCATGTAAATCAACTAACACTCCCGTTTATACGTAATATATCTACGATTTGCGCGTCGTAATATATATACATAAACGCTCACATAATTTATTATCGAAACACGCGTAATTTTGTTAACTTATCTATTTTGTCATTTTTGAGGCATGTATACATAAAATACCTTATATGTACCAATTTTCATGCTCGACAAACAAGTTACACGTTTAACGCGATTTTCACCGTTTCTATCACATAAAACGCACAAATATACATGCATAGTCTAAATTTCCAATAACATGTTAAAACTTAACATATTTTCACATTCCCATGTTTAAATCACATAACACATCTTAACACAATAGGTTCACCCAAAAACTACCCATACTAGTGTTCATTGAAAATGCGTATTTTAGCGATTCGGTAACATATTCGGGCGTCGGAAGTCACGTATGACCAACCAAACACCAAGTAAACTTAAAATTAGTTAAAATACTTATTTTTAAACTAAAAATATCAGTTTACTTACTGATCTAAATCAGTTTTATAAAAATCATTCGAAAAGCCGATTTTTGACCATTTTAACGAATAGTTTTGCGTTAAACATTACTATAATCATCCCAACTCGAAACGACTTGATATTTTAACACAATACATGTTATTTACTGATTAAAATACTGGTTAAAATCAGATTAGTGCAGTTTTTGTGTAAGTCAAATAAATCATGCGATTTCACGAATTTTACAACTTTTAAAGCACTAAGTACAACATGCAAGGCTAGAAAACATCATGACAAAGTTATATGTCACTAAACACTTTAAAATAACTTTATTTTAGTGTTTATAATCTGATTAAATATGATTTTTATGAAATCATAATCATATGATTATTTCATGCCTTCACATCATCATGTAAGTTCACATATGTGCAGCTAATGCACTCATACATCATCATCATCATCACTTATGATCTAATCATGCTCAAAAATTCACTAACATCATATTCTTACAAATATTACACATATCACTATGATCATTCAAATCATTCATGTTTATTCATGCTTATATCTTTTACATTTAATATTATATAATAACTTTTATATGCATGCACACATATATACACACATACATATACGAAATATATACACACACATACTTCCAAAAATTTACTTTTCAACACATCACTTTCAAATCTTAGATCTTTTAGAACATTCTTGTATGACACATAAAAGTTTCTTCATGCATCATTCTTTTCAAGAAATCAAATAAATCGAGAACTTCTTTCATCAAGAATCAAAATACAACTTATACATATACATGTACACACATTCGGCCATATATACTCACATGCACACACCCATTTTCATTTTGTTTAAAATCTTATTCATTGTTAGTTTCAAGTTTGTGATTAATTCCAAGTTCAAGAGAAACCTTCAATCATTTCTATCATTACTAAAAATCAAGAATGGGATTTTGAAAATAAGTTTATACCTTCAAGATTTCTTAATGGGTTTTTGATAAAGATGATGATATAAGGCCTTGTTCTTGCTTGAATCTAATTGAAATCACCTCCAAACCTCCTTACAAGCTTGAAATCACCATGTAAAGCCCTTGAATCTTCATGATTTGAATTTGAAAAAGAAATGGTAGTGTGGTAAGGGGGTGTTCGGCCGAGAATGTTCAAAGAGAGAGAGAGGGTGAAGTTTTTGAAATGAATTCTTGGAATGTGAAGTTTATGGAAACTTGATAAAGGCTTAATCATCACCGTCATTCTCTAGAATGGACAAGTGTCCATATTGCAAGAAACAAGAACATTTGGGCAGCCCTTGGTGCCGCCACATATGTCCCCTCTCACACGCTATATGTATACACACACTTATATATATAAATTTAGGTTAAAAACATGTATTTTACTGATTACCGGGTATGTTATCTAGAGTTTTAATCCCGTTTTAGTGCGTTTTAATGTTGGTGCATGTTTGTGACAACAACTTAGATTTGGTCTTTGGATATCTTGTAATTAGTTAAACGATAAACAGTTAGCGGGTTTAGCTTTGTAATAGTTAGTTGTAATGTCCGGGCTAACTAAACCCAACGAATTGGGTGTGTGGGGGTGAATTGGGCTTGTCCAATTCGCAGTCCATGATGTTTAACCTTGGCCCAAGTTGCAAACCTTGTGTTATATAAACAAGGTTAGGCTTTAGGGTTTAGGTTAATCAGCCAAAACAGTGTGTGAGAGCAAATTCATGAGAGTGCTTAGGCTTGGACGAATTTGGAGTTGGTTAGGGATCTTGATTGATTGTAATCAGTTTGATAGATAATCAATAAAGATCCGGTTTGAAAGTGAATTGTTGTTTCTGTTCTTCTACTTGTTTCTGTGATATTCTGATCAAGAGGATTCCGCACTCTTGATTGGAAAGACAATTCTGTTGAAGATCCATACGAATAGGGGACCTACAATTGGTATCAAAACCAGGTTCTTGAAGGCTCGGTTCAGAATTGTGCTTGGCAGAAACAGGGAGTTGTTTTTTTTGAATTTTTGAAGATTAGGGTTTTAAAATTTTCTAATTTTTTTCTGTTTGGTTTGATAAAATTTTCGAAATTCTTGGCTGTTTTGATCTTCGGGTTTGTTTGTTTGTTTGGTGGTTTGCAGGATTTCTAGAAAGGTTTTGGTTGATTCGGGAAGATTTTTTGGCTAAATTTCTTGAAGATTCGAAGATTGTTCTTCGTGTTCTTCACGAAAGTTGTTAGGAAGATCAGGAAAATAATCAGAAATTCGAAAAGATTAAGTTTCCAAAGTTACTGAACTGGCGAAATAGACTGATCTGGCGAAGTTGACTGATCAGCGAAATTAACCAGCATACTTACCGGCGAACCTAAAATCCAAAGGCGACTTTAGTAACCGTATAATTTTCCTCAGCGAAATTATTACGGTTTTCGGCGACTTTACCAGTCGTCGTAATCGCGAAATTAACCAGCGAACTGAACAGCGAATTTAGCAGCTAACCAGCGAAATTGATTCAGCATAACAGACCAGCGAAATTAAGTGATTAACCAGCGAATTTAAGAGAGGAATTAAGTGGTGGAATTTTGTTTGGCAAGCGTCGATAAAATTTCACAGTTTCGCAAATAGAAATTGATCCGTAACTCATCTGAAGAAACCGTCTGCACCGTTGCATTCCTCGCATTTTTAGGGCAAAAAAAAAAATTTGACATTAGACATCATTAGACTCGTCTTTTCGATACGATTCTAACGGTGTAATTTGGTAACCACTGTTTTCGGAAAAATTTTGTACGGTTTTATCAGTCTGTTACGTTAAAAATGTCGAACATGTCTAGCTTGAATGAGCTGTTGAGAATGGAGCATGAGGTTGGCACTACCAACAAACCTCCGAAGATGATGAAGGTGGAAAATTATATGACATGGAAGGATCGTTTCCAATCATTCATTGAATATCAAGACATGCGCATGTGGATATGTATTGAAGATGGGTACACAAACCCTACTCACGACTTTGAGGGCAGACCATGTAGAACTGCCTATGTGAACATGGAAGAGAATGATAAAAAGATGTCTAAGGCTGAAAAGAGAGCATTGGCTGCTATTAAAATGTCGTTACCTGATAGCATCAACCATACATTCACAAAGTACACAAATTCAAAAGATATGTGGGATGCATTAGAAAAATGATATGCAGGAAATGCAGATGTTAAGAAAAACAAGATTGATCTACTGAAGAAGCAGTTTGCTATTTTCAAGCACATGAAGCATGAGTCACTTGAGGACATCATCACTCGTTACTATCATCTGATGTCAGAAATGGAAAACTATAAGATTGATTGCTATACTGACGTTGAAAAGAATGACAAGCTGCTCGATGCCTTACCTACCAAGTGGGATATCTACACTCTCATGATCAAGGGTGAAGCAGATTATGAGACAAAGGAGCTGGAAGAAGTAGTTGGCAAGCTGAGAGCTTATGAGCTCAGTATGAAGAAGAAAGACACTGGATATGATCAGGTTCAAGATCCAACGATTTACAATGGGCTTGCACCTTCTTCATCTCACAACGCTTCTAGCGACTCTGCTACTGCTTTCCTTTCATGTGAGAACGAGCAGGTCATAGTAAATGAAGATGGTGATGTGTGTTTTGTAGCTGCTTCGGGAGGATCAACAGGAGCCAAAAGAACACCAGCTTCGAAGCAGAGTAGTGGTGTTAAGTCAATGCCAATGAGTGTGAAGTCTGCTGAAGAGCATCTTGCTCTACTTGCTTCATTTGTTGCTTCTTATGAGAACTACATTCAGGGGAAGATATCTGATCCTGCCACTTTGGATGAAGATTATGATCAGATTGACCCTGATGATCTTGAAGATATGGATTTGCAGTGGCAAATGGCCATGATCACTAGAAGAGTGAAGAGATTTATGAACCGAACAGGAAGGAAGTTTATAGGAAAGACGGTTGGTTTCGACAAGACCAAAGTAAGATGCTTCAACTGTCAAAGTTATGGGCATTTTGTAGGGAATGTCAAAAACAAAAGCAGGAGACTTCGAGTCAGAATTCAAACAACAGGAATGCATCAAACAACTCTAACTCGAGAGCGCTGATCTCTACTGCTAGAGAAGGTTCATATGACTGGAGTATTCACATGGAAAAAGATGACAATGTCACACAGGCATTCATGGCAGAGATAACTCCAGTTGATGATGGTGAAGCTACTGTGGGAGATGCTGAAGCAAAAGTGGATGCTGAGGCAGAGGTCAAGATAGAGAGTAAAGCTGAAGAAGAGAAGGGTGATCAGACAACAGATGCTGAGGAGAAAAAGCAAAAATCTGACTAGGAACGGGAAGCTGAAGAAAAGGATGCTAAGTATAAAAGAATGGAAGCTCAGCTTGCAGCACTAATGGCCAATCTTGACAAACAAACAGGAGAGGTAAAGTCAAATTCTATGTGTTTAAAATGTCGTGAACTACAGGGTGAGGTTGACAGGTTGTCAACACAAAACCAAAGTCTGGTGAGCGAGATGTCTAACATAAAAGAAGCAAATTTTTTTGCTAAAAGAAATGAATCCTCATACTTGAAGAAAATAAAAGGTTATGAAAGTAAAATTGAAGCTGTAACCTGCAAACTAAACGAAAAACTTCAAGTCATAGACTTAGCTCATGAAATGATGGCAGAGAAAACAAAAGAGATTTCTGAAAAATGCAAAGAGTTGTCAGATGCACAACTCAAAATTGTTGAACTTGAAAAGAAATTAGGTCAATTCAGGGACTCTACTTTTGTTATGAAACATATGATGGGTGGCTTGAAGAAAAGTAATGACAAAACCAGTGTGGGATTTCATGGTTTCAATGAAGTTCCACCTCCTGTTAGTCATGACTATTCTTTCTTGCCTGATGAAGATGAGCTCATGAACTTTGGGTCAACATCACCAAGTAGTTCCACGTCACGTCAAGGAAATGTTTTTGAGAATGCTGATGCTAAGAAGGATAATAACAGCAAACCTGTTTTGAAAAAGAACACATCACATCCTAAGAATAAAAATCCAACTTTTGTTAAAAGTGTTAATTTTGTTCAAGGAAGTGATATGAAAGAGGAAACAGCTGTTATTGAAAATGAATCTAATATAGAGTTTGCTAAAAACAAGAACATAGAAAATTCTGAAACTAAGCAAACTGAACCAAATCCTTCTAAGGCATCATCAGAAGAAAAACCCGAATCTAGTTCAAACGCTT
Source organism: Helianthus tuberosus (assembly GCA_030545235.1). NCBI lineage: Eukaryota > Viridiplantae > Streptophyta > Magnoliopsida > Asterales > Asteraceae > Helianthus > Helianthus tuberosus. The sequence goes on along the minus strand of JARYGA010036415.1, from coordinate 83,898 downwards.
CAGAAAAGAAGTCTTCGAAAAAGAGATCGCGCTTCAAATATCACACCAAGGGACATGTAGCTAGCTGCTGTCCTAACAAAAAGAGTGAAGCACAAGTTAGTGAGAGAAAGAGAGAGAAGTCACCAGAGAATAGTGGTGATAAACAGGAGAAGGAGTCTAAGTCTCCAAAGAAATCTGCTCCTAAGCAACCAGAGAATGTTGTTGTTGGTGAAGATAAGGCTGAAAAAGGAACTCCACAAGTTCCTCGTTTTCAAAGAAATCAACCAAGATTTCAGCCTAGATCTCCACCAGGCAGATTTGACAGACCTAGAAGCAGTTCACCAAGAATGAACAATTATAATGCAAATAATTTCAGAAGTCAAGGTCAATATCAAAATCGATACGAAAATGATGGTGGTCGAACTTTTTATAACAATGGCTTTAGAAATTACAACAATAATGCTTCTTGGAATCAAAACTCACGATATCAGAATCAAAATTTTCAAAGGTCAAATAGTCCAAACACATATAGGAACCCTCAGGACCAAAGACCTAGTGGAAGTCAATATCAAATTCCATCAACAGGTCTGAGATCCAAGACTCCAGTTAGGAGTAATGGATATTGGATGGATGTTCCAGTAGTTGGTGAATTTGGACGACCCAAGACCATTAAGGCTTGGGTCCCCCAATCTAACTAATTTTTTGGTTGGTGTGTGCAGGAGCTGCTAAGGAGGATTATCAACCTATGGTATGTTGATAGTGGCTGCTCCAGGCACATGACGGGGGATGCGAGATTGTTAACTGAATTTGAAGATTATGATGGTGGAAAGGTGAATTTTGCAGGTGCTAAAGGTGGTAGAATTACAGGACGAGGAAAGGTGACCAATGGGAAGATCACACTGGACAAAGTGAACTATGTGGAGTAGCTTAAACACAATCTGATGAGCGTGTCACAAGTCTGCGACAAGGGTCACTCGGTCCATTTTACCAAGAATGAAGCATTAGTGTTGAAACCAGGTTTGAAGATTCCAGACGATTGGATAGTGATGCGAGCGCCAAGGAGAAATGACACTTATGTCATGGACATGGGTGCTAAGGATCCAACTGCTGTGGTGGCGTGCTTACTATCAAAAGCATCTGAAGCTGAATCTATGTTGTGGCACAGACGCATGGCCCATATTCACTATCGAAAAATGAATTACCTTGTTAAAACTGAGCTAGTGAAAGGGGTTCCAATGCAGAGGTTTCACGTGAAAGATAAATGTCTTCCATGTCAAAAGGGAAAACAACATAAGAAACCTCATATGTCTAAAACAGTAAATTCCATAGATGCCCCTTATGAATTACTTCACATGGATTTATTCGGTCCAGTGAACGTAAGGATCATAGGTGGAAAGTACTATTGTTTAGTTGTCACTGATGATTACTCACGTTATTCATGGGTTTTCTTTTTAGGTACAAAAGATGAGACAGCAGAGATGCTGATAGATCTTTTTACGAAATTGGAAAACGTCCATGATGCAAGAATCAAGAGGATAAGGAGTGATAATGGCACAGAGTTCAAGAATCGAATTCTGGATCTCTACTGTCTTCGAAAGGGAATTGAACATCAATATTCTGCTCCTTATACACCTCAACAAAATGGAGTTGCTGAGAGGAAAAACAGGACGTTGATTGAAGCCGCTAGGACGATGCTTTCAGATTCAAAGCTACCAGTTCTTTTCTGGGGAGAAGCTGTGAACACAGCTTGCTACGTCCTAAACAAAGTTTTGACTGTTAAACGTTTTAATAAAACTTGTCATGAATTGATGTTTAACAAGAAACCAAACTTAAAAGGCTTTGAACCATTTGGATTACCCTGCACCATTGTGCGTAATAAAGATAAACAAAAATTCGGTGAGGTGGCTGACGATGGCTACTTTCAAGATTACGTACCTGGCACACCGAATAAAAGGGTTTTTAATCTAAAAACTGGTAAAATTGAGGTTGTCTTTAATGTTGAAATTACTTCATACAAACCTCAACAATCAACGAGTGGTCCTGCTATATTATATGATTATGAAAGCACTTTTAAATCATTTAATATTCCTGAGTTTTCTGTTGCAGATGAATCTCAGCTGATTCAAACAATGATAAGTGGAGATTATGAAGGCGAGTTCATGCCTAGATCGAATGTTGATATGACAGATGCTGCGGAAACTTCCAAAGGTGCTGCTGATCCTGATTCAAGCGATAGTGACTCTGAACCCATTGAGGGGGAGGAGTTCATTAATCCATTTGCGGATCAGAACATTCAAGGGGAAGTTGGATCAAACCTGGGTGATAATTTAGAAATTGATGTTGTTGCTACTACACGAGCAAATAGAGATCATCCAGTTGACATGATACTTGGGGATCCTAATGCAGGTGTTCAGACGAGAAGAAGCATTGCAGCGAATTCTGGTTTATTTGTGTCGATTGAGAAGACTGGGATTGTGAACGAGTGCTTGTATAGTTGCTTTATTTCCCAAGAGGAGCCTAAAAACATACACATGGCTCTTAAAGACAATTCATGGGTTGAAGCTATGCAAGAGGAATTGGCACAGTTTGCGAACTTGAAGGTTTGGGAGTTGGTTGACCTTCCTAAAGGTGAAAGAGAGATAGGCACTAAATGGGTGTTTAAGTGCAAGAAGGATGACAGAGGGATAGTGACGCGAAACAAGGCTCGATTGGTGGTAAAAGGTTTCAATCAGCAAGAAGGGATTTATTACAATGAAGTGTTTGCACCAGTGGCAAGGTTGGAAGCAATTCGTTTGTTTCTAGCTTTCGCAACATTCAAGGGCTTCAAAGTTTACCAACTAGACGTGAAGAGTTCATTTCTTTACGGGAAAGTCCAAGAAGTGGTGTATGTCTCACAACCAGATGGGTTCGTTGATCCTGATTATCCAGATCGAGTGTACAAACTTGATAAGGCTTTGTATGGATTACATCAAGCTCCCAGGGCGTGGTACGAGACACTGTCTACACATCTGATCAAGAATGGTTTTGAAAGAGGTCAGATTGACAGTACACTGTTCATCAAGAGGAAAAAAGAAGATTTTTTGCTAGTACAGGTGTACGTGGATGACATCATCTTTGGGTCATCAGATGAGAACATGTGTAAAGAGTTCGAGCAGGTGATGAAGAGCAAGTTCGAAATGAGTGCTATGGGTGAGCTGTCTTACTTTCTGGGATTACAAGTTGAACAGAAGGAGGATGGGATGTTTATTCATCAAACAAAGTATGTGTATGACATTTTGAGTCGGTTCAAAATGAATGATTGCTCTACTTTCAACACACCCATTTGTGAAAATCACAATCTTGGCCCAGATCATGAAAGTACTGAAGACGTTGATCCAACTCAATACAGGGCAATGATTGGTTCTCTAATGTACTTGACTGCTTCAAGACCTGACATTATGTTTGCAGTATGCTTGTGTGCTAGATATCAGGCGAATCCAAAAGAGTCACACATGAAAGCAGTGAAGCAGATTCTTCGTTACTTGAAGGGGAAACCTAAACTTGGGTTGTGGTATCCAGCTGATAGTGATTTGAATTTTGTCGCTTACACTGACTCAGACTTTGGAGGATGCAAGTCGAACAGGAAGTCTACAACAGGTGGTTGTCAGTTCTTAGGAGGCAGGATCGTGTCTTGGCAATGCAAGAAGCAATCATGTGTGTCTACATCTACGTGTGAAGCTGAATATATTGTTGCGGGTAGCTGCTGCTCTCAGGTTCTCTGGATACAACAGCAGATGCGCGATTACGGTTTGGATTTCACTCGTACTCCTATTACGATAGACAATAATGCCACAATTTCAATAACTAATAATCCCGTGAAACACAGTCGCACAAAACATATTGACATACGTCATCATTTTATACGGGATTGTGCTGAAAAACGACTAATTGAATTACATCGAGTCGACATCGAAGATAACCTGGCAGATCTTTATACTAAAGCTTTTGACAGGGCTCGCTTTGAACACTTAGTCGAACTCAACGGGATGAGGAATCCTGAATAACTGGTTTTTCATAAGAATTTTGTAAATAGTTTACTGCTTTTCTTAAAAAAATCAAAAATACAAAAACATTGAAAAATCAAAAACATAAAAAAAGTAGAAAATCAAAAATGAGTTATCACTGTGTGAAAAAGGAGAAATGATAGTACATCAGCAAGTTAGACTGTCACACTGAAACTGAAATTAAAATGCTTAAGTGTGATAGCAGCTTCATTATATGATGTATCAGTAGGCAAAAAGCATGAAATAATCAACTTACCAATGTGATATAAACTTAAATGAACTGTGTATGAGTGGGGAACACATCAGTGGTGTATGGTTTAATGATCTTAAATCTTGCGTTCATAGATTGCCAAAATCTGAAGTTTTGGGTCTTTATACTGTTATTTCATCTGGGGATATCTTGACTGTCCTTCTGTTCAGAACTAAAATTGTACATGACCCCAGGAAAGAAAGTCACTTGGAATTAGCTCATTTCTATTTGAATGTCTGTATGTTGTCCCGATACACACAATTTTGATCTGATTCTGAAATCTTCTCTGAAAAAAATCGTGTACCTCCTCTGCTGCATCCAGATATATATGCTGACCTGGAGGTGCTAGGCAACGACAGCTTCTGCTGCATCCAGATACATGTTGACCTAGCTGTACGTTGTCGCGCTATAGATCTAATACACCCGAAAGAGGCCCTCAAGTGCCCAAAAGAAACCCAATAAACCTATATCAAACTGAGAAAACTCATTTGATCTGTATATTATACCATCTCTGCTAAAGATCTATTATGTTCTCTTCTCAACCTATTCCCAGTTAAGATTTCAGAAATCTGAATTGGACTTGTGAAATATGTGGTAGGGAAGATACTTGCATGATAGAGTGTGTTGTTTATATTTCCAGGATTTGATTAGTATTTATTTGGGTGTTCATTGTTAAGCAATCAAAACATGATAAAACAGATTATATGCAGACCTAGGCACTGTCAGGATATCTTAAAGGATGACATCAGTATACTCACCTACTACGATGAATCTTTGTGCATACCTTGATCGCGGGGGTATATCCTGAAGTGGGACACACTGGTATATCAAAATAATATTACCTTAACGTATCATACGGTAATGGTACTTGAAATGTTCATGCATTTTGTTTAAGAGGACAAACATACTGGTAATCGTCTTGGACTGCTTTTCACGAAAAATTAAATAGAGAATTATATAATAGTGTGAAACAGTTTGATTGTGCTGATATGATCTTCTTACCAGTGATTCTCACAAAAATAGAGTGTTTATTGCTTTTGTTATTTTACTTGCTTTCAGAAAATATAAAAAATCCAAAAATAGTGTCTTTTTCTGTTTAAAATTCTTAACGTATGGAAAACTGTTATTCTTGGAGGAATTGTTACTGATAGGGGGAGACGGTGTTAGAAAGTGAGTTCAAATTTTTAAATCATGCGGGTTATGGGGTGTGTGATCAAAAAGTTTTGCGAGTTGGTGATAAATTGGAAAATGCTTAATCTATTATGCAGTTTAACAAATCTCTTGAATAATAATAATTTGTTTAACTTATGTTGAAAAATTCTTATGGTTTCTCGAGATGTTTGTTTTATAGTAAACAGATTGAAGCAGTGTGTTGCTGAGAAGTTGCTGTGTTGCTGAGAAGTTGCTGTGAAGATGAGAGTTTGATTGGATGCATGGTAGAACCTCCTTTCTACATTGTAGACAAAGTTGAAGAGTTTGAAGATTGCTATACAAATGCTGAACTGGAGTTTACTCAAACGCTAAAGTTTTTGAAGATTTGGTGATTGGATGCATCAGCTTAGGGGGAGTCTGTTGCTGACAGAGTTGTTGAAGCTGAAGCTATCCAAAGACCAAAGACAGTACAAGGTTACATGAAGATTGCAAGATGACTAAAGACAAAGTTACTTTATGAAGCTATTGTAAAGGGGGAGTTTGTTGGTGCATGTTTGTGACAACAGCTTAGATTTGGTCTTTGGATATCTTGTAATTAGTTAAACGATAAACAGTTAGCGGGTTTAGCTTTGTAATAGTTAGTTGTAATGTCCGGGATAACTAAACCCAACGAGTTGGGTGTGTGGGGGCGAATTGGGCTTGTCCAATTCGCAGTCCATGATGTTTAACCTTGGCCCAAGTTGCAAACCTTGTGTTATATAAACAAGGTTAGGCTTTAGGGTTTAGGTTAATCAGCCAAAACAGTGTGTGAGAGCAAATTCGTGAGAGTGCTTAGGCTTGGACGAATTTGGAGTTGGTTAGGGATCTTGATTGATTGTAATCAGTTTGATAGATAATCAATAAAGATCCGGTTTGAAAGTGAATTGTTGTTTCTATTCTTCTACTTGTTTCTTTGATATTCTGATCAAGAGGATTCCGCACTCTTGATTGGAAAGACAATTCTGTTGAAGATCCATACGAATAGGGGACCTACATTTAAATTATTTTTATCATTCTATAAAAGTAATCACTTAAAATTATTACTGAAATAGTTACCAGTTGTCTTGACTGGCTGTGTTCACAGTATTTTGTCTATTACGCGCAGTATTGGGCGGTACGCGCTCAAACTCGAAAAATAGAGTTTCTTACCGTTTTAATTTATTTTTCCTCACGGGTATGTTTAAAATTACTATTCTAATCATAACAAACTATTTTTAGGATTTTAACACTGATCGGGTGGTCACCGACGTTCGTTTCACATTTTAATCGTTACACAATAAGCGTTTATTTTATTGTTGCCAACATAATTTTTTTTATAAACGTTTGAATTTACCAACACATCAAATATCATACATAAATATCACAATCAGTCACATACAGCCTTTTTACATGTTCACTACACATATTACTATCGTATGGTACGGCCTGAAAAGCCGGGTGTCACAACCTTAGCTTAGCTCGGCAGGTTAAAAATACCAGAGTTAGAATGGTCAACCACATCCTATTATGGTTACCAAGATTGTTAGAGTTTAAGTATGCAAATTCATGCAAGTTCTACACGTATCTAACAAATAACATGCGTATAGGTTGTCACAGATATATTGCCGAGTAGTTTTTAAACACATGTTTGTAATAGACACTACGACACACAGATACACCATTCATACAATCATTAACCAAGTACGGGCACTAAAAGTAGCAAATTCGAAACTTTACAAACTCATAAGCATCCATAACTCAATTCACTGAAAATAAACTGTTTTTGTATGTCTGTTTACCATACATACGAAATTGCAAAAAATTACGATACATTTATGTGACGTGCCACTCCGAGGGCTTGGACTTGTGTTAAAATTTTAGAGTCTAAATCTTAACCAAAAAATTTATAAAAAGACATTTACTAAGCAGTAATCAAATTCGTCACTTTCTGACTGCAGTTTACGAAAAAAATAATTTAAAAATCCTCGTTTATCTGATTGACAAAATTCCAGTTGGAGATTCGCAAGGACACCTAAAACCACCTATAGAATAAATTTGGTGGTGTAGCTCTAAGTATTCATCAAGTTATGACTTAAAACATTACATGTAAAATCTGCAGAAAAAAACACAGCTTTAATTGCTGAAACAAAATAATTTATTTAAAATATCAAACAACATCTAAAAATCATGATTCATTAGAAGCGTATTTCGAAATAGTACGTTATAGACTCAAGAAAATCCAGTTTTCGTTAAGTTATCACACGGTTACAGCCGATTAAAGTCAGTTGTAACTGTCAGACAGCTTGTTGTTTTCGTTTCCCCATCTCCCCAACCGAATAACAAACGCGCCTAACGACCCTTAATGTTTAGTTAAAGCAGAACATCATCCCTCTACGACATCTATACAATTAAACCAGTAAAATTTAATCTGAAAACAATAACCTAGTTACTTATATACATCATACGTGACTAACCATGTATAACCTAATCAACATAATCTTCAAGGGTATAACCTATCACAACCATGTATAAGTAGAACTTTAAAAGATTCACTCCAAGCCCAAAACCCTAGCGACAAAATAAGTACAAACTAATCTTATCACACTTCATTCAAGCAACTCATAACATCAACATATCCTCACATCATTACGACAACTACTAACATAACCATGAAACAAGCAACTGTAAATCACAAAAACGTCGAACACTATCCGTGTGTGGGAGAGAAAGAGATGCGAGGGAGAGTGAGTTCGGCCGATAGAGTTAGCACCGAGAGAGAGAGCGCGCGATTGGGGGTGTTCCACCTGCTGTCGTCGCACACCAAGAAGGTGAGAAGGGGATAGGGTTTTGGTTGGTGTTCTTACGCTCAACAGAAAGTGTACGCATGTTTATACATGCATGCGTAACTCTCAATACATGGGCTAAGGGCGGTTTGGTGTTGGGCCTTGGATGTGGGCCAAAAACAAGGAAGGGAGAAGTGGGTTGGGCAAGTGTTGCAAGGAGGTGGTGGTTTCGGTTTGGGCCAAGAGCATAAGGGTGTGGGCCGCTTGGTCTTGGGATTCATTATGGTTCACCAACATGAAAGGTGTGGGGCGCAAATGTGTGTTGGGTTGGGCAACAAGAGTTTGGGTTTCGGTTTCAAGTATTAGTTCGTAAAATAAAACAAGATGGTATATAGTTAATTTGCCTCATGAATTCATTCGTTTAAGCAAATAAAATAAATGTACACATTAATTTATAACGCGAGAATAAATGGTTTTTACCTCCAAATTTACGGATTGTCATAACTGGTTCTAAATCAATTTTCAAGATCATCAATTCAACTAATTGTTTCACGAATTTTGACATTATCATAATCAGAACATGCCGATTAACGTAATCCCCAATTCAATTTTAACGTTTATCCATTCAAACCATATAGATCTTAGTTTAAGTATTCAGTTTATCAATTTTCATTTGATTAAGTCCAAATTATGATGGATCGGTTGTTTAATCCATTATAACTAAATTCGTATCATGTTCTGTAACGTCTAAAAAGGTCTAAATGAACTTCAACACCATTCATAACTCCAGATCTGCATAACACCAATCACGAACATAAAATCAGTTCATATAATCAAGATCTATACCTTTCCCATTATGATTGTTTTGCGAATCAATAACCACAATCAAATTTGGGCAGAGTAACAACCCTTAAGCACACTTTTTGATCTTTGGAAACTTTTTGTGCGGAGAAACTGTTTTGGAACGAATGAAGTTTCTTCGTGCAAATTAGATTGTATATGTGCGAATGAGCTAGTTCGTGTGGACAACTCTTATCCGTGTGAATATAAATCTAGTTCGTGCGAACAATGTTAATTCATGCGAACCAGATTTTTATTCTTAAACCTTTCTTTTTTTTAGTTTTTAATAACCCACTTGGTTAACCAAGTCCAAGTTAATGACCCTGGTTATCTGATTTGCTAACCAAGTCCAAGTTAATGACCCTTGTTACTTGTACACGTTTCAAGTTAGAAGCAGATACGTACTCTGCTTCACAATGTTAGATTGAGTCCCCGTTGTGCTTTAGATTCTGTGAAACAGCTTTGGATTTTGAAAGGTTAGCATTCCATCATCGGTAGTAAAAAATAAGATGAAACTAAAATCTTTTTTATATTTTCCAAACTTTATGCTAAAACACACTGAATATCTTTTTGTTTTGAAATGAACTATAACTATGTATAAACATATTTACAAACATATGTTTATGTGTTTGTGTAAGAGGATAATATCAGTTTATGAGACATGTCACATACACCGTTGATCTGATAAACTTTAAGTTTTAAATAAGTTCACCTAGATTGTCAATATTGTTTGTCCACTTAAACCTCTACACATGTTTCAATTGTTTCAAGATATGATTACTAGGTGTTTTAGAACTTGACTTAACTGTGTTCCCCAGCTCAGAATATACTTCCGTATCAAGATTCCCTAGATTTCATCTTACAGGTGAATATACCTAATTGATATTTGTATATTACAAGACCTTGAGAGCTCAGATTAGTACCATATTGCAGATAAAGAGATAAAGGCTCGACTTTGAAAGTGGTGTTCCACATTTAGATCTTTTACTGCAATTGTCATATCTTACGATATTTTCATTCTTAATGCAGTTTTTAGGGTTTAAAGAAAAGTATTCTACAAGTTCTAGGTCATTTCTTATGCAAAATCAAAAGAACTTGTATAATACCCCAGACATCAAATAGTTATAACAACCTAGCTTCTCAGAATCTAGCAATCTCACAAACGAAATTATGGTACCAAGACCGTATATCCGAGAGATGTTGACCACTAATTAAGAAGTTTCGTTATCTTTATATCTCGAAAACAACTTACTAAATGTGCGAAGCTTACTAACACATCATTAGTGAGACCGTTTAAACACTTTTAAACTTTACATTTCTTTAGAATGTTGTAACAGCCCACTGATGTACTATCATTTCCTTTTTTTCACACAAAAACTCATTTTTGTCTTTTTATATATTTTTGTACTTTTAAAAATCTTCATATGTTTTTGTATTTCTCCCAAAATTTCTCCCCTTAAAATCAAAAACATATTTTTGGATTTTTTGGATTTTTGAATTTTAAAGAAGGAAGTTAAAAATATAACCTTGACTTTCCGATGAGGTTTACTTTAGATCTTCATCCATCACGGTTTCACTCTTTGTAGCCCCGCCTGATGATAAATCTTTTATACCGTTCAATTTAAAAGATATTGAAATTTTGTTTTATCAAACAGTATTGTGCATAAATCAGCTTTTTGTTCACCAGTGTGGATTTTTTTCAACAGGTATTAACTTTTTCTGGAAGCAATCTCGGATAAAGTGATCGCGGATCTCAAAATTTTTAGTTTTCGAGTGATGAACTGGATTTTTAGTTATCGGTATTGCGGCCTCATTATCTACGAATATGGGCGTGTAAAGAAATTGCAAACCAAAATCCCTCAACTGATGTTGAATCCAAAGGATTTGAGAACAATAGCTAGAAGCAGATACGTACTCTGCTTCACAAGTTGAGAGAGAGACCGTGGTTTATTTCTTACACTGCCACATTACCAATCTTGAGCTGAAAAATTGACAGCCAGCCATTATAGATTTTGAGTTCAAGCTGCAACATCTGAAGTCTGAATTCGAGTATCCTTGAACATCAAAATCATCATCTCATGGGTACCATAAACTGGTTCCAGGGCAATCCTTGAGATAGTGTAGAATCCTTTTGACAATCATAAGATGAGAAACTATCGGACTAGACTGATAGCGTGCATAAAGGCAGGTCGGATACATTATATCGAGTCTCGAAGCCATTAGATACATCAGTGATCCAATCATGGAATGATAAAGTGTCTCGTTAATCTTTTCGTCAGTAGGGTCTAGGCCTATTCCATGATTTTGAGCGAGTGGGGTAGACATCAGAGAGGTGTCCGTCATTTTGAATTTCTCTGGGATATCATTTACATATTTGGTTTGGTGGATGAAAATACCATCTGCCAATTGATCCACTTGAAGTCCTAGGAATAATTTCATCTCCCCCATCAAGCTCATTTCGAATTTCTGTTTCGTGACCGCTTCAAAATCTTTGCAAAGTGTTTCGTTAGTCGACCTGAAATAATGTCTTCTACGTAGATTTGAACAATCAGAATGTGTCCGTCTATTTCCCGAGTGAATAGAGTGCAATCCACAGTGCCCCGAACAAAGTTGTTTTCGAGAAAATACTGTGATAGCGTCTTGTACAAAGCTCTCCGGGCTTGATGTAGTCCGTACAATGCTTTGTCTAGCATATAAACCTTATCTTTGTGGATAGGATCGACGAAACCCGGTGGTTGGCCGACGTACACTTCTTCCTTCACTTTACCGTATAAGAAAGTAGACTTCACATAAAACTGATACACCTTAAAGCCCTTCTATGATGCAAATGCTAGAAAGATCCGTATAGCTTCCAGCCTTACAACCAGAGCATAGATTTCCGTGAAATCTATACCTTGCTGTTGACAAAATCCTTGCACCATGAGCCGAGCCTTGTTTCGAACTATTATGCCTCGATCATCTTTCTTGCACTTGAAAACCCATTTGGTGTTAATATTTTTATGGTTTTCAGTCCAGTCCACCAACTTCCACACCCCTAGCTTCTCGAACTGTGACAGCTCTTCTTGCATCGCGTTGACCCAACTCTCCTCTGTTAAAGCCTCTTTATAGTTCTTTGGTTCTATCTGAGATATGAAACACTTGAATGAGAACATGTTTTGTAAAGGAGCAACTTGGGTATAAAAGCATCTTAAACCATGATTTACTTGGTTCTGGGTCTTCACACCACTTTGTAGTTCACCAATTATGAAGTCTGGAGGATTGTAAGATAACATTCTCGGCATCACCTAGTTAGAAACACTGACATCTGGTTACAAATTTGTGACCTTCTGTTCAACAGCTTGTGTATCGGCAGGAATGTTATTCTGTGCGATAGTAGCTTCGTTTTGATTAGATAACACATCGAATAAAGATTCTCCTTCAGATGTAGACCCGTCGTCATCATATGTTCTTCAGGTTCAGACTCGTCTGAATAATCGAACCTTAGAGTAGGTTCATTCACTACTAGCTCTATCGTAGGATCACTTATTTATGCTATCTGTGGTTCAACTGGTAGAGTACTCGGACCTGCTTCAGCATCGTGTGTACCAGATTGTGTTGGTGTGACAACAATCGGTCTTGGAACTTGTTCTTGTGAAAACACTTATTGATGTTGATATAGCATTGCAAGTTCCTCCTCTGATGGTTCTGCGGGCAGGTTGAATGAACTCCAGAGATCTTCCTAGTCAAAGAACCAAGAGTCTCCCGGTTTTTTAGTAGGAGTTGTATAACATTGACAATCCACATTCTGAGCCTGCACCACGCCATTGATGCTTGGTAAATAAACTCGTTTCAGAGGACTAGCATAACCCACGAAAAATCCCTCGAATGACTTAGCTCCAAATTTGTTGTCGGGATCAATAACAGTACACGGCGACCCAAATGGCTCTAGCCATTGAAGATTGAGTTTCTGTTTGTTAATGAGCTCAAAACATGTTTTCTTATGCTTCTTGACTGTAATAACTCGATTTAAAGTATAACACGCTGACCCCACCACTTGACTCTAGAAACTGACTGGTAGCTTTGAATCTACTAGCATTGTGCGTGTGGTCTCGATTAAAGTTCTGTTCTTTCTTTCTGCGACACCGTTTTGCTGTGGAGTATATGGTGCACTAAATTCGTGTAAGATCCTTTTTTGATTACAGTACTCCAGCATCTTATTGTTCTTGAACTCAGTTTCGTTGTCACTTCTGATTTGTCAGATCGGTATCTGATAAAGATTTTCAATTTTCTTGAACAATACCATCAGATAATCAAAAGTTCCATCTTTGCTTTCCAGGAACATCACCCACGAAAATCTTGAGTAATCATCGGTCACTACCAGGCAATATAGATCTCTTGAAATACTTCTGACATTAACATGCCCAAAAAGATCCATGTGTAGTCATTCTAGGGGTAGTTTAATCGAGTTCAAAGGCTTCTGTGGATGAGACTTCTTTTTTTGTTTTCCCTTTTTTCAGCTAATACAATCATCGCTCAGATGAAAAGGTTTCAGATTAACTCCTTCCACTAGCTTGTTATGAACTAGAAAATTCATCTTCCTAAGGTGAATATGCCCCATTTTCCTATGCCAAATAATCGACTCCTTCTCTGTTGCTTTTGAAACGAAACATTGTATACAACCCTCCTAAAATATTTCTGACACCCCTTATATATTTAGAACATTCATATATGTCCTAAATTACACCCCGTATACGAGATTTAACCCTATATACCTTTAAATTCACAAAAATAAAATAAAACAAATTTTGGTTGCGCTCGCGGGCCGCGAAGACCATGATAGTCTCTTACGCGGGCCGTAACAGGTCAAGATCAGATCGGCACCTGGTGCCGCCACATGGCAAAAACGTGTTGGGTCCAGAGTTCGAGTCAGCTAAGCTAAGGCCTACCCTAGTGGGTCTCACGGGCAGCGAAGGTATAGCCTTCGGCTTACGCGGGGCGCGACAAAGTGGCAAATCAGCCCTATAAATAGCAACCATCGGCCTTAGTTCATAAATCGCTCAAACACGAATTCTCTCTCTAATTTCTGAATAGTATACACTATACCCAAGCATTATACCCCCCTAAATAACGAAGTTCTACCTTATTGTAAGTATCATAACCCCCGGTTACATACTAGATACGTTGCCCGATTGATCTAGTGCTTCGTAACGGCTGTTGAGGCTCTGCCCGACGTAGTCATTGGAGTTCTGTCTCGGGGAGGGTATAACTAATGTAAATATTGGGTTATTATACTAACGCGTGTGCATTGTGTAATTAATAGATAATAACCAGGAAATCACAAAGGAAAACCCTAAAGTAGCAATGTGGGCAATCTCCTTTTTGTAAACCTTTTTTGCAAACTGTTCTTACAAAACCTCAAATGTTTTACATTATAATAAAAAGTGATTGGGTATTTGTATTCTATAAATATCGTCGGTATGGTGGGGTTTTGTATACAAAATTTGTTACTACATTGTGAATAGTAACATGACCACAAGTCGGGTTGACAGTACCGTGGGTGGTAATTAAAGTAGAAAAATACACAAATATAATTGTGAGATCACCCTTAATACTGTAAAAATGATTTACTTGTCTTGATTAAATTGGGATTCACTCACCAGTATTTCCCGCTGACAAAATGTTTTTAAACGCGTTTCAGGTAACAAAATGTAAAAGCCAATTAGAAGCCAGCTGGACAGCACTGAAGGCTTGGAAAAGTGGCTATAAAAGTTACCTAAATAAAGAAGATGTTTTTACTTAATAAAATAGGGTTTATCCTTATAAAATGTTTGTAATGGAAACTTGGGAATTTCCCATGTGTTTAATATTATAAAAATGTGGTATTTTACTCTGATAAATATTTCCTAACTACGGTCCTGATGTAAATTCCGCTGCCAATTAATGATAAACACCGATACCACCATCTATGAGTAGGCCGCGACCGCCCGCCTCCCGAGGCAGGGGTCGGGGGTTGCGACAGAAGGTGGTATCAGAGCTACAGCCACTGATTTCAGCCACAGAAGTGTTCTGCTGACACCAAAATTTTATCTGTTATGTTAGGAAATTATCTACGGAACTACGTGCATATTTTATTGTTTTTGTGTTATTTGAAAAATTGTTAGTTTACAGTATGAGCGACCAAGGACCTTCAGACGCTTACTGTCAGTTGTCCAGCTCACCTAGGGACGAAGGAACCTCTTCACAGCCTACCCCCTCGGGGTATTCGGCTAATACCAAAGAAGGGATTTTTCGTATGCAAAGCACAATCTGAAGAGCCATTCCCTCCCAAGAAGAGAGGATGGTTCAGCAGAGGAGCTCATGAACGTAGAAAAAGGATGAGAAAACTTCAGCAGCCGCCAGCTTTAGCAGCCGCGAGTAGAGAAATGAATGCTCAAACACAGGATATGATCAACAGGAGATTAGCAAATTTCCATATCTTAGCAACTACAGCTGCAGACCCGAATTTGGAACAACTCATAGCACCCCAGCCGTTACCACTATTTCCCACACAACCTATGGAAATTGAGCCAAACCCAGTAGATCAAATACCAGTGCCTAATTTTGACCCAGCTGAGATCCCTAGAATACCAGCACCCCATCCCCCAGACTATGACCCATGGTTTGATGACCATAGGGATTACCAACAACTTTGCCCAATAGAGGAACCTATAGCACCCTATCCCAACCTGGACCCTCTAGACCCATATTTTGATAATGACCAATATATCAGGGAAATCTTAGAAAACCCTTACCCACACGAAGAACCGATGCCCCAGTTTCCTGACCCAATACCAGCTCCAGCCCCACCCATGAGCACTGAGAATGTGCAAGAAATATGACGAACGTAATATGTAATTTTGGATGAACCCATACCAGTAATAGTAATAATAATAATAATAGTAATATATATATATATAGGGGACCGCTAAAATGAAAACCACCTCCAGTTGTAAGAACCGTGAGAACTACATCGTACGGGGCGAGGTGGACCAAATTTTTTTTCATAAACGTAGATGCGTGTATTATAAACACATGTGTAAAAAAATTCAAAAAAAATGTCGTGTGTGTAGTTTTGAGCACCACAAGTTTGCATTTACGGGTACCGTAAATTTTGTTTAAAATTTACGGTACCCGTAAACGCAAACTTGTGGTGCTCAAAACTACACACACGACATTTTTTTTTTGAAATTTTTTTACAAATGTGTTTATAATACACGCATCTACGTTTATGAAAAAAAAATTTGGTCCACCTCGCCCCGGATCAAAAAGTTCTCACGGTTCTTACAACTGGAGGTGGTTTTCATTTTAGCGGTCCCTATATATATATATATGTATAATAGGTTTGTATGTTGAAAAAAATATAGATAACAGCTACGGATGCATACTAGTATTGTAATTTTAGATTTCAGTTTCAGTTTGTACTAGACTCATATATATATATATATATATATATATATATATATATAACATAGAGTAAAGGTCGCAATGACGACGCTTTTGGATCAATATGCTTGTGGTGTGATTGTTTGTATTGGATATTGTTTCGTGATATTAATACGTGGTAAATGTTTAAAATTCAGATGGACAACGTAGTGAATCAAGAAAACCAGAATAACGATAATAATGGAAACCAAGTAGATAAAAGTGCCATCCAACACATAGTGGCACAAGGGATTATAGACGCAATGTCATATATTATCAAAACTGTTAAGGAAGTTGATAATAAAAGTAATAATGCCAGTAAACGACCACCTACTGAACCCAAACACAGCGTAAACAATGGACCAATACTTCAAGTGCCCACTCCAAAAAGAAGAAGAACCATGTCTTATGGTTGTTCATTCAAAGAATTTTGGTCATGTAAACCAATAGAATTCTCGAGCAATGAAGGAGCCATTGATGCTCTACGCTGGATAGAAAAGACTAAGGCAGTCTTGAAAATAAGCAAGTGTGCGGAAGAGGATAAGATAATGTTTGCTTCCAATCTGTTTAAGAACTCAGCTTTAGAATGGTGGAACACTATCCTCCAGTCTAGGGGAAGTGACAGGGTTTATAATATGGAATGGAATTAATTTACGAACATGGTAGAAAGGAAATTTTGTCCTCCTAACGAAAAGGAACAGATAGCCAATAAATTCTTAAACCTTAGAATGACTGGAGTAGATAGTAAGGGTTACATGACCACATTCTTCGAATATGCTAGAATAGTGCCAACCCTAGCATCACCAGAACCAGTATTAATCTCTTGTTACATCTGGGGATTAATCAGTGAGATTAGACATGTAGTCAAGGTAGCTAGACCACAAACCATAGAAAAAGCTGTAGAACTAGCCAATACCTTGACTGATGAATTAGTGCGTACACAAGAAGAAAACCAAAGGAAGAACCTAGCTCAAAGGCTTACCCAGGAATTTCACTATGGTAATTCCACCCGTGGGAAAAACAAAGGTTCTACCTCGACACCTTACTGTAAAGCCTGTAAGAAAAAGCATTCAGGAAGATGCTCCACTTACTGCAATTTCTGCAAGATACCAGGACACAAGGAAGAAGATTGTAGGAAGAAACCTAGTAACAGAGTATGCTTCAACTGTGGTGAAAAAGGTCATATCAAGCCAAATTGTCCTAAACTAGCTCCAGTCATGAACAACAATACTACTAAGAATGCTAGAGCATTTTTTCTGACTGCAGAAGAAGCAAAAATGATTCCGGACGTGATTCCCGGTACTTTTTTAGTTAATGATGTTTTTGCTAAAGTATTATTTGACTCTGGTGCGAACCAAAGTATTATTAATACTTCGTTTTGCAAACTTCTCGACTAACCATTAACTAAAGTCCCACACGAATGTCTAGTAGAAACAGCAAATGGGGAAATCATTAAGATTACCGAAATCTTGCAGGGAGCGAGAATAGAATTTTTAAATCAAAAGTTTATTGGAAATCTTTACCCAATGAATCTGGCAGGATTTGATATTGTATTAGGAATGGATTGGTTAATAGCCAATAAAGCCTGTATTCTATGTGATCAAAAGTAAATTCACCAAAGGGTGAAAAGATCACAATTAAAGGAGATAAGCCATCTAGATCCACAAAATTCATCTCTGTGATGAAAGCGACCAGTTATGTAAGAAAAGGGTCAATAGTGTATTTGATTTCCATAATCACTAACACTAAAGGAAAAGAATTGAAAGATATTCCTGTAGTATCTCAATTCTCAGATGTATTTCCAGAAGAGTTACTAGGATTGCTACCGGACAGAGAAGTCGAACTCAGAATTCATTTGTTACTAGGAACAGCACCAATTGCCAAAGCACCCTACTGTTTGGCACCCGCAGAAATTGTCACACCCCCAAAATCCACACGCGGAGTATCACCGCTTGGAGGCGTGACTGACCAGGATCAAGCCACCAATCATATTGAACATATAAGTAAATACCAAAAATCATTCATCAATACGAAAGGTGTTTTTAAAAACCAAACATCAACAAGTGTGTAGCGGAAGCATAAGTATGTAAACCCAATGTAAATAGTAAATTCAAATGTTTAGATAGATAACATGGCATCATCGATCCATATCCCACAACGACCTGCTCCTCCCTGTGCAAGCTCCATAAGTAGCTAAGATCATGCAAGGCATGCAAGAGAGAGTCAACAACTAGTTGAGCGAGTTCACAGTTAATAGTTCAGTATTAGTATAGCGTGAGTAGTAGTATGTTCGTTCGTTACAAAGTATCGTATTATTTCCCATCGCGGCCCTCCAGGCAGGTGTGCGAAGATGTTGGGGAATGTTATTCCCCAAGTATTCTAGAATAGGTTTATTTGTATCGCGGCCTCTCCAGGCAGGTGTGCGAAGATTTGTAAGTTTAGTTTGCGGCCATCATATGGCAGGTGTGCGAAGACAGTCATAATATCGCGGCCAATCCTTGGCAGGTGTGCGAAGATCGTTCAATAAGTGTTACTAGTCTAGCAGTAGGTTCCATCATTTACGTATGTATAGTAAATCATCAAATCCCCATTCCCCCCTGGGAACCCCATGCCTTGGCTTGTGAGAACTCACCTTGGTTTGCTCGGTATGCTAGGTTATGTGCTTGCAAATAATCAATCCCGTCCTAAAGTATGCATGTATGTGAAATCAGTTTGTGTTCAAGTTGTTCACGTATAAACATGTAGCACGTAATCACAGTCATATACAAGATGGTTACACTTAACAGCAGTTAAATATTCCAGTTAACACTTAACAGAATTAACCAAAGTTGCTGTGCTGATACACATTGGCGAAACACAATAGTTGGCGAAACACAATAGTTGGCGAAACACAATATTGACGAAACACATTATTGACGAAACTCATTCAGTTCCGTCGTGTCCTTGTTTGGCGAAACAGGATTCTGATTCGTCGATTTGCTCTTGGCGAAACACTTCTGTTTCGTCAAGAGACCTGTTTCGTCGAACAGTCAGTTACGTCTAACAGTTACGAATCATACAGAAAACCCTAATCATCACTAACAGCCGACATCAACATTAACAATCATGCAGTAATCATTTGTTCACAGAATCACATAACACAATCCTTAAAGAATCATCGTCTAGCATGAACCCTAGTTTACATATACAATATATCGATTAACATACAACGTCGCATCACCGATCCCTATCAGGATGTTAGTGTGTATTCAGTACCAGATCATAATAACAACATTCAGAACCGAGTACTTGATCGTATTAATCTTTACATCATGCATATCAAAACCTATATCATCATCATACTCTTATAATCACAGCAGTAATACACATCAATCATATACACAAGCATGAATCGAGACACCACAGAAACATGAAACCGAATAACAAACATACACTAACTGATTCGAGATGAACAAACAAGGATTCGAGAGCTAGGGAACGCTAGATTGCCGTCAACAGAGAAGGAGAGACTCTAGGGTTTCGGTTGTTATGATAAAAGTGTGAAACTGATGTAGTTTTACGTAATAAAAACTCAAAATAACATGTTGGGCCCGAACTGGGCTTCGTGAATTACTGGGCCGGCGAAACAGACTTCTGTTTCGTCGAGATGTATATGGCGAAACAGCCTGTTTCGTCGGGATGGGTTATGGCGAAACACTCTTGTGTTTCGTCGGGTTGTTCAAATCTTAAACAGCTTATGTTTCTTAACAAGTTCCACGTTATACAATCAAACACATAATCATGCAACATAATACGTCTCATCATATCACAAAGTGTACAGTTACGAAATCAGGCAAGTCAAACAACTAAACAGTCAACGACAACGTGCGTAGGTGGCTATGTGGGCCTTCATGCTAGGCCACCAATATGTAGTTTTGATGTCGTGGTACATTTTATCCGCACCTGGATGTACCGAGTAGCGAGACTTATGAGCTTCATCCATCACTAGCTCACGTAAGTTGCCATAAAGTGGAACCCAAATGCGTCCTGTAACGTAGTAAGCACCATCTTCCTTCTGTTCTAAACGTTGTCTTGAGCCACGTAGGGCTTCAGCCCTGACATTTTCTTGTTTCAATGCTTCTACCTGAGCATCTCGTATCTGGGATGGAAGACGAGACTGTATAGTGAGTTGTAGAGCTCGTACGCGCTTAGGCGCAGTGTCTTTTCGACTGAGGGCGTCAGCCACAACGTTGGCTTTGCCTGGGTGATACCTGATTGAGCATTCGTAGTCATTTAACAGTTCAACCCATCGTCGCTGTCGCATATTCAGCTCTTTCTGTTTGAAGATATGTTCGAGGCTTTTGTGATCAGTGTAGATTGCGCACTTGGTACCATACAAATAGTGTCGCCATATCTTAAGTGCAAAAACAACCGCTCCCAGCTGTAGGTCGTGTGTCGTATAATTCCGTTCGTGAATCTTAAGTTGGCGCGAAGCATAAGCAATAACTTTATCCCTCTGCATCAATACACATCCAAGACCTTGGATAGATGCGTCGCAGTAGACTACGAAATCGTCCGTGCCTTCAGGCAGTGAGAGAATAGGTGCGCTACAGAGTCTATCCTTTAAGTGTTGGAATGCTGTTTCCTGTGCATTACTCCAACGGTAAACAACACCTTTCTGTGTCAGTAGTGTAAGCGGCTGAGCAATCTTTGAGAAGTCTTTGATGAACCTTCTGTAGTAACCTGCCAACCCTAAGAATTGACGTATTTCCGTTGGTGTACGAGGCGCAGGCCAATTCTTGATCGAATCTACCTTGGATGGATCGACATGGATCCCATCTTTGTTTACCACGTGGCCTAAGAAGTGGACTTCACGAAGCCAGAAGTCACATTTGGAAAACTTAGCGTATAGTTGTTCCGTTCGTAGAAGTTCCAGTATAAGTCGTAAGTGCTGCTCGTGTTCCTCCTGACTTTTCGAATAAATCAGGATGTCGTCGATGAAAACAATGACGAACTTGTCGAGATAGGGTTTGCACACTCTGTTCATAAGATCCATAAATACGGCAGGCGCGTTCGTTAGCCCGAATGGCATGACCATAAACTCGTAGTGGCCGTAGCGAGTTCTAAATGCTGTTTTAGAGACGTCCTCATCCCGGACTCTCAGCTGGTGATATCCTGACCTTAAGTCTATTTTGGAGTAGTAGCTCGACCCTTGCAGCTGGTCGAATAAATCATCTATGCGCGGAAGAGGATAACGATTCTTCACAGTCACCTTGTTCAACTCGCGATAGTCTATACACATGCAGAAGGTACCGTCCTTCTTCTTTACGAATAACACTGGAGCTCCCCAGGGCGAAGAGCTAGGACGTATAAAACCCTTTTCCAAGAGTTCTTGTAGCTGCTTTGACAGTTCTTCCAATTCAGTTGGAGCTAAACGATAAGGTGCTCGAGCTATGGGTGCTGCTCCTGGAGCGAGCTCGATCTGAAATTCGACTTGACGATGAGGCGGTAACCCAGGTAATTCCTCAGGAAACACTTGAGGAAAGTCGCGTACTACAGGAATATCTTCAATCTTTTTCTCTTTCTCCGATGTATCGGTAACGAGTGCTAAAACAGCTGAGTGGCCCTTTCGTAAACACTTCTGAGCCTTCAAGAAAGAAATGATGCCACTCACGACACCACTCTTGTCGCCTTGAACTTCGAGAGGTTCTTCACCGGAACGAGGAATGCGAATAACCTTTTCTTTGCATAGGATCTCCGCTTGTTGTTGGGATAACCAGTCCATACTAATGACGATGTCGAAACTATCGCAACGCTGGGGTCATTCCTAGTATCACCCTAACCAATCACGAACACTCGACCCCTGGCACCATTTCCGTCGTTATTACCCCCGTTGTTGTCTTCGCTAGTTCCCGTTTCCTTGGTTATGGTTCTGATTCTGGTTCTGGTTCAACCGTGGGCAGTATCTTTTGAAGTGACCTTCAGCACCACCTGATAACATCCCTTGTTACCCTTCTGTTGCTGCGGATTCTATAGATCCTGTGGCTGTTGTTGTTGGTTCTGGTTTGCAGGACGTGAGTTTCTACCATCTTTGGCTCCATGACCAAGCTTGTCGCATCATTGACAATGATTTCGGTTGCACTGCCCGCTGTGGTGCAAGTTACATCGTTTGCACTTAGAGTTGTTTCCCCTGTATCCACCCTGCCATTGGCTACTAAAAGGTTGCTGACCAGGACTTTGGTTGTCATCGATCTTTCACTGCTGTGCCTGGGACGGAATCGTAGTCGAACCCTTGCTAGAGGTTCCATCCCACTTTCATTTGTTGTCACTGAGAATAGCAGAAGTAGTAGTAGTAGCACCAATACGTCTAGGCAGCTTGTTCTGTTCCACTGCCTGGTCTGTGAGACGATGAGCAAGATGAGTAACATCTTGAATAGTAGCAAGATTAGCAATCACCACATGACTTTGAATTTCTGGTACTAAGCCTTTGAGGTACCGCTCTTGGTGCGCTTGATGGGAGGTTCCACCATGGTAGGGCACAAAGTTGCCAGTTCGTTAGATCGCTTCGTATACGCCTCTATTTCTGACCCCGTCATCTTCAGGTTAAAGAACTCTACTTCCAGTTTGTGGATGTTATCATAGTTACAGTATTCTAGTTTGATTAGTTCCTTGAATCCGTCCCAAGGGGTGGCATTAGCAGCTGCCAGTCCCAGCATCTGAACTTGCGCGTTCCACCAAGTTAACGCAGTGCCTTCGAGAGTATCAGTGGCATATTTCACCTTACGAGCCTCGGGTCATTCACCCACTCGAAGACCGATTCGAATTCCTCGAACTAATGGAGGAGTCCAACAGCTCCTTCAGTGTCGCTGAAAGTAGTAGGACGACAGTCCATAAAAGTCTTGTATGTGCACACAGGTGGCTGAGCGTGTTGACTTGTCGTGTGCGTAAGAGTAATCAAAATTAAGCACAAGTGTTGAGTTACGAGAGTAGGATCTAAAGATCCTAGAGTAAGTGGTGATGGCAGGTTACACCTCCTGCCTGGGCAGCTGCGAGTGCTGCAGTAACTTGTTCAGTGATCGAAGCCGCCAACTGGGCTTGAGTTAGGTTAGCGCGTCCACTCATGATCTTGACATCAAGGAGAACATGTGGGTGAGAGGTTCGCGAATAGTGCGAAGAGAGTGAGCACACAGGTATTCCCAAGCAATAACGTATAGTAGGTTCTGTAATCTGAGCATACTACGAGCAAAGTTCTATGTAGTTCTAGCATGTAGGTAATGTAACATGAATAGTAATACCTATGGTGTTGAGCCTTGCACGTGGAGCGAAGCGTCGTTGTGGATCGTTGAGAGCACTGTTCTGGTTATAGTCTGGTTTTAACAAAATCGTTTTCCCTTTATTAAAACCAAGTTCTCTATAACCAATGGCTCTGATACCAATCTGTCACACCCCCAAAATCCACACGCGGAGTATCACCGCTTGGAGGCGTGACTGACCAGGATCAAGCCACCAATCATATTGAACATATAAGTAAATACCAAAAATCATTCATCAATACGAAAGGTGTTTTTAAAAACCAAACATCAACAAGTGTGTAGCGGAAGCATAAGTATGTAAACCCAATGTAAATAGTAAATTCAAATGTTTAGATAGATAACATGGCATCATCGATCCATATCCCACAACGACCTGCTCCTCCCTGTGCAAGCTCCATAAGTACCTAAGATCCTGCAAGGCATGCAAGAGAGAGTCAACAACTAGTTGAGCGAGTTCACAGTTAATAGTTCAGTATTAGTATAGCATGAGTAGTAGTATGTTCGTTCGTTACAAAGTATCGTATTATTTCCCATCGCGGCCCTCCAGGCAGGTGTGCGAAGATGTTGGGGAATGTTATTCCCCAAGTATTCTAGACTAGGTTTATTTGTATCGCGGCCTCTCCAGGCAGGTGTGCGAAGATTTGTAAGTTTAGTTCGCGGCCATCATATGGCAGGTGTGCGAAGACAGTCATAATATCGCGGCCAATCCTTGGCAGTGTGCGAAGATCGTTCAATATGTGTTACTAGTCTAGCAGTAGGTTCCATCATTTACGTATGTATAGTAAATCATCAAATCCCCATTCCCCCCTGGGAACCCCATGCCTTGGCTTGTGTGAACTCACCTTGGTTTGCTCGGTATGCTAGGTTATGTGCTCGCAAATAATCAATCCCGTCCTAAAGTATGCATGTATGTGAAATCAGTTTGTGTTCAAGTTGTTCACGTATAAACATGTAGCACGTAATCACAGTCATATACAAGATGGTTACACTTAACAGCAGTTAAATATTCCAGTTAACACTTAACAGAATTAACCTAAGTTGCTGTGCTGATACACATTGGCGAAACACACATGTTGGCGAAACACAATAGTTGGCGAAACACAATAGTTGGCGAAACACAATATTGACGAAACACATTATTGACGAAACTCATTCAGTTTCGTCGTGTCCTTGTTTGGCGAAACAGGATTCTGATTCGTCAATTTGCTCTTGGAGAAACACTTCTGTTTCGTCAAGAGACCTGTTTCGTCGAACAGTCAGTTACGTCTAACAGTTACGAATCATACAGAAAACCCTAATCATCACTAACAGCCGACATCAACATTAACAATCATGCAGTAATCATTTGTTCACAGAATCACATAACACAATCCTTAAAGAATCATCGTCTAGCATGAACCCTAGTTTACATATACAATATATCGATTAACATACAACGTCGCATCACCGATCCCTATCAAGATGTTAGTGTGTATTCAGTACCAGATCATAATAACAACATTCAGAACCGAGTACTTGATCGTATTAATCTTTACATCATGCATATCAAAACCTATATCATCATCATACTCTTATAATCACAGCAGTAATACACATCAATCATATACACAAGCATGAATCGAGACACCACAGAAACATGAAACCGAATAACAAACATACACTAACCGATTCGAGATGAACAAACAAGGATTCGAGAGCTAGGGAACGCTAGATTGCCGTCAACAGAGAAGGAGAGACTCTAGGGTTTCGGTTGTTATGATAAAAGTGTGAAACTGATGTAGTTTTACGTAATAAAACTCAAAATAACATGTTGGGCCCGAACTGGGCTTCGTGAATTACTGGGCCGGCGAAACAGACTTCTGTTTCGTCGAGATGTATATGGCGAAACAGCCTGTTTCGTCGGGATGGGTTATGGCGAAACACTCTTGTGTTTCGTCGGGTTGTTCAAATCTTAAACAGCTTATGTTTCTTAACAAGTTCCACGTTATACAATCAAACACATAATCATGCAACATAATACGTCTCATCATATCACAAAGTGTACAGTTACGAAATCAGGCAAGTCAAACAACTAAACAGTCAACGACAACGTGCATTAAATGCGAATAGAGAATGTCGGAAATTCCAGTTGTCACAGAAATGCAAGAGTTAAAGAAACAGTTAGACGAGCTGTTGGGAAAAGGATTCATACAGCCAAGTTCATCACCATGGGGAGCGCCGATATTATTCGTCAAAAAGAGGGACAGGTCAATGCGCATGTGCATTGATTACCGTGAATTGAATAAAGTCACGATTAAAAATCGGTACCCATTGCCGAGAATCGATGATTTGTTTGATCAGTTACAAGGAGCTCGATTTCTTTTCTAAGATTGATTTACGCTCAGGATATCATCAATTAAAGGTACAGGAAGAGGACATTCCTAAGACCGCTTTTTGAACAAGGTATGGCCATTATGAATTTACTGTCATGCCATTTGGTTTAACCAATGCCCCAGCCGCATTTATGGACATGCTGAACCGAATATGTAAGCCATATTTGGATAAATTCATAATTGTTTTTATAGATGATATTCTCATTTACTCTAAGAGTAAAGAGGAACATGCAACGCATCTGCATGCACTCCTAAGTTTATTGAGAAAAGAAAGGCTGTATGCCAAGTTTTCGAAGTGTGAATTTTGGTTAGAAGAAGTATAGTTTCTTGGGCATTTAGTCAATCATGAAGGAATTCATGTGGATCCCATGAAGATTGAGACAATTAGTAAATGGAAAACCCCTGAATCACCAACCGAGGTTAGAAGTTTCCTAGGATTGGTTGTTTACTATAGGAGATTTATCCGAGATTTTTCTAGAATAGCCATTCCCTTAACTAAGCTAACCTGTAAATCTGTTAAGTTTGAATGGGGATCAAAACAAGAAGAAGCCTTTAGAATTCTTAAACAAAAATTAACCAACGCACCCATACTAGAGTTACCAGAAGGAACTTAAGACTTTGTAGTCTATTGTGACGCTTCTAAGTTAGGTTATGGATGTGTGTTGATGCAACGCCAAAAGGTTATAGCCTATGCTTCTAGACAACTTAAGAATCATGAAGAAAATTATTCAGCCCATGATTTAGAATTAGGAGCTATAATTTTTGCCCTTAAAATTTGGATACATTACCTTTACGGTAGTAAGTTTACCATCTTCACTGATCATAAAAGTTTAAGATATGTTTTTGGGCAAAAGGAATTAAAAATGAGACAAAGACGCTGGATGGAAATTCTTAGTGATTATGATTGTAATATCCAGTATCATGCAGGAAAGGCTAACGTAGTAGCTGATGCTTTAAGTCGAAAGTATCACAAAAAACCAAAGAGGGTACGTTCTCTTAAATTAAAATCTACAAGTAGATTTAAATGACCAGAATAGAAAAGCACAAGAATCAGTAATCAAGGATGATACTGAGAAATTGAAAGGAATGATTAAGGAATTAGAAAAAGGAACAGATGGAATTTGGAGTTTCCATAAGAAAAGGATGTGGATACCCAAATTAGGAAACCTACACCACCGTATATTAGAGGTAGGGCTGGCAAATCGTGTCTTAGCAGGTTTAACAGGTATCTGATAACGCGAACAACAAAAATTTTAAACATGAATACGACTCGTTTAACTACTTTATATCCAATGTCTATAAGACAGATGTATATTTTATTCACCTAGAAGGAGAAATAATGGATCATAACTTTCATGTTACCTACATGTTACCTATTGCCAGCCCTAATTAGAGGAAGCCCAGAAATCTAAATATACGATGAACCCTGGAAGTGATAAGATGTATCAAGACTTAAGAAAGAATTTTTGGTGGATAGGAATGAAAAAGGATATAGCAGCTTATGTTGCCAAGTGTCTAGCTTGTTCACAAGTTAAAGCTGAACATCAGAAACCCTCAGGTTTGTTGTAGCAATTAGAAATGCCAGTGTGGAAATGGGAACTGATAACAATGGACTTTGTTACCAAATTACCCAAGACGCGAAAAGGTAGTGATACAATCTGGGTGATTGTAGATAGATTAACTAAATTAGCTCATTTCTTACCGATGAAGGAAACTTTCAGTATGGAACAGTTAGCTAAGTTATATGTAAATGAAATAGTTTCATTACATGGAATTCCTTTATCAATTGTTTCTGATAGAGATAGCCGCTTTACCTCTCATTTTTGGACTAGTTTCCAAAAAGCAATTGGAACCAAGTTAAATCTAAGCACTGCTTATCATCCTCAAACGGACGGACAAAGCGAAAGGACAATTCAGACAATGGAGGATATGCTTAGAGCTTGTGTAATTGATTTCGGAGGTAATTGGGACAATCAGTTACCATTAATAAAAATTTTTACAATAACATTTATCATACCATTATTAATGCTGCACCATTCGAAGCACTTTATGGACGAAAGTGCCGAACTCCAGTCTGTTGGGCAGAAGTTGGAGAAAAGCAACTATCTGGACCAGAAATAGTACAAGAAACAACAGACAAGATTATATATGTCAAGGAAAGACTGAAAGCAGCACGTGATCGACAAAAGAGTTATGCTGACAACAGGCGAAAGCCGTTGGAATTTCAGGTAGGAGACAAGGTATTATTAAAAGTTTCTCCTTGGAAAGGAGTGTTAAGATTCATCAAAAGGGGAAAGTTAAGCCCCAGGTATGTCGGACCCTTTGAGATTATCAGAAGGATAGGACCAGTAGCTTATCAGCTACAACTACCAGAGGAAATGGCAGGAATACATGATGTATTTCATGTATTTAATCTCAAAATGTGTTTAGCTGATAAATCATTAGTGGTACCTCTTAAGCATATAGAGGTAAATGAAAAGCTTAAGTTTATAGAAAAGCCTCTACAGATTGAAGACAGAAAAGCCAAGAATCTCAAACACAAGAGACTAGTTATAGTCAAAGTAAAATGGGATTCCAAGAGAGGACCAGAATACACATGGGAGCTCGAATCAGAGATGCAGAGGAAATACCCACACCTATTCCAGTAGAGCTCGAGGACGAGTTCTAAAACAAGGTGGGGAGGATATAAGAACCCTCCTAAAATATTTCCGACACCCTTAATATATTTAGAACATTCATATATGTCCTAAATTACAACCCGTATACGAGATTTGACCCTATATACCTTTAAATTCACAAAAATAAAATAAAATAAAAACAAAATTTTGGTTGCGCTCGCAGGCCGCTAAGACCATGGTAGTCTCTTACGCGGGCCGCGACAGCTCAAGATCAGACCGGCACCCGGTCCCGCCACGTGGCAACAACGTGTTGGGTCTAGAGTTCGAGTCAGCCAAGCTAGGGCCTACCCTAGTGGGTCTCGCGAGCCGCGAAGGCATAGCCTTCGGCTTACGCGGGGCGCGACAAAGTGGCAGATCAGCCCTATAAATAGCAACCATCGGCCTCAGTTCACAAATTGCTCAAACAAGAATTCTCTCTCTAATTTCTGAATAGTATACACTATACCCGGGCATTATACCCCCTAAATAACGAAGTTCTGCCTCGCTGTAAGTATCATAACCCTTGGTTACGTACTAGATACGCTGCCCGATTGATCTAGTGCTCCGTAACGGCTGTTGAAACTTTGCCCGACGTAGTCGTTGGAGTTCTGTCTCGGGAAGGGTATAACTAATGTAATATTGGGTTATTATACTAACGCGTATGCATTGTGTAATTCATAGATAATAACCAGGAAATCACAAAGGAAAACCCTAAAGTAGCAATGTGAGTAATCTCCTTTTTGTAAACCTTTCTGCAAAGTATTCTTACAAAACCTCAAATGTTTTACATAACGATAAGCAGTGATTGAGTATTTGTATTCTACAATTATCGTCGGTATGTTGGGGTTTTGTATATAAAATGTTTGTAATGGAAACTTGGGAATTTCCCATGTGTTTAATATTATAAAAATGTGGTATTTTACTCTGATAAATATTTCGTAACTACGGTTCTGATGTAAATTCCGTTGCCAATTAATGATAAACACCGATACCACCATCTCTGAGTAGGCCGCGGCCGCCCGCCTCCCGAGGTAGGGGTCGGGGGTTGCGACACATTGTGTGGTCTTTGATGTAGTAATCGCAACACTCATATCAAGCACGTATAAATCATTCTCTCGTGGAACGCGCATGAGAATCCATTCTTCTGGAAAAACGAAACTAGGCTTCAGAATTAAGCATTCTCTATCAGTGAAATGAGTTGTGAACTTCTTATCGCATATTTGAGAAATACTCAGAAGGTTGTTTTTCCAATTTGGCAATATAATTGACCTTTTCGAATGAAGCCATCCCATTAGAAAGAATACCCTCGCTATCTATACGATCACCATGATTTCCTATGAACCCAACGTAGCCCCCTCGATTTGGTTTGACATCGTAAAGAAGAGATAACATCTCCGTCATGTGCCTAAAGGCCCCACTATCTTTGATCCACTTTGATATAATGGATCTCGATAACCCCTTCACAAGCAAAGAAATGATTACTTCAATAGTGAGACCCAAGACCTTGCGGTTTTGGGTGGGTTAGAAGTAATTTTCACTTCGCTCACACACTCAATGTTTGATTCAATCTTTTCAACTTTTTCAGTTGAATCAACTTCTTTGACAACTTCAGAAGATTCATTCTTTTTCACCGCCCATGTTTGATTCTTAGCGATTGTTTTCTTTGAGTAAAAGTTTGAATCTTTTTGTTCATTTGTTTTTTTTAAATTCACCAGTTTTAATAATTGAAACATTTACCGGTTTGAACTCTTGTTTACTTTCAACATTCCTTTTAATAATCATCTTTGGTTCAATAATCAACAATTTTTGTTTAACTTTCTGAAGCTTTCTTTGGTACATGAACCGGATTAGAACCTTTTTGTGGACATTTATATGCAATGTGACCAACTTGATTGCATTTGAAACAAGTTGTGCTACCAGTTACAATAGAAGGTTCTTCAACCTGTTCACGCTCCACCTTTTGTTCAAAGAATTCATCGTTCGATTGATTCCTGGACTGACTTTCTTTTTCACTTTCAGAACTTGTTTCTGAAAAGATAGTCATTTTCTTCACAAATTTAGTCTTTCCAAACTTACCATTGTTTCCGTTACCCAAACCCAAATCATTCCTAGAATGATTTCTCCCAAAATGATTGTTTCTTTGTTAATTATAATGAGAATTTCGTGGTTTGTAGTAATTAGTTTCAACAAATCTTTGTTCTCTTTTGAAGGTTGAAAATTTTTGACCACTTGACACACGTGTGTCGACATCTGACATTTCAACTTCTACAAGTTTGAAACATTTTTCAACCATATTCATGTTAACATTCCGTAATGGGAAATCAGAATCAGAATATAACTTGTCAGATCCATTCATTTTGTACATCAACACATTTGGATCACACAAACTATTTACTGATTTCAGAATACATCGCATGTGAAAGTTATCATCACTATCAGAATGTGAACTTGAATCACTTTTACCAAACTTGGTTTTGACTGTTTCAAACTCACTTTTGTCACTGTCATTTTCAAAAGCTTTTTCTACAACATTCTTCACAACATCGGATTCACAATCAGACTCTGACTTAGTGTAAGTAACATCGAGGTTTTCAGGCAATTTTTCTTTTTGTTCAACAGATGATTCAATTTTCAATTTCAAATTTAATGCCTTTTATGTTGGGTCTAAAACATGTAGTCTAATGTTATCAACGAATCAAGTCAAAACGTCAATGCCAACAAGTCAAAGTCAACGCACAAGACGACGTGAGAAGATCGAAGAAAGAATTGGCGTGTGGAAGATCGAGATTTAATAGTTATAATGCTTTGGATAATTAAATATATATTTTGTTTAGACAAAATATATTTATTATCTTAGTTAATTAGTTTTCATGTTTTGTGCCCCTTTTAGTAAGTTATTATCTCTAGGAACTTAATTGTAATTAGCCTAAAGTGGTATAGGCTATAAATAGAAAGAGATGTTTAGGGTTTTAGTAAACACACATTCTAGAGAGATTTGGGGGCTAACTGTGTCATCATTTGTGCAAATCAATCTAGTGAGTTTTTCAAGTTCATTTTGTGTGTGTTCAGATTGGTGTCACTCCATAAGTTTCAAGTTCAGATTGTTGTCACTCCAAAAGTAACTTGTGTTTGTAGAATTTCACCGGGCTAGGCGTTTCAAGTTCATTTGGACCAAGTACTACTAATCTTTGGAGTTGATACGGGTTTAATTTTTGCAGTAACTTGAACCAGGTTTTGAGTTGAGACAAAAAAATCGGGCTTTAAAAAAATGGATGAGATTCAGAAGGAGTACGATAGCTTTAGAAGTGTCCGTGGTGAAAGTTTGTCTGATCATATTACAAGGTTCATGAATTTGCTGACAAAGATGACTAAAGCTGGAATTCCCGTTACCAACTATGCTAAAATCAAAAGGTTACTAGATTCGCTATCAAAAGAATGGAGTATAGGGTGCATGAAGATTAAAAAATGACTTTATAATGTATCCTACAATGCTGACAGATGTCGTAGAGGCTTTGAAATCTCTTGAAATGGTGCATAATCAGATTGGTGTCACTCCAAAAGCAAGCCCAACAACACCTACCATCATGGGTTTCACTTCTCCAATCAGTGTAGGAAGTTCATCATCTATTTCAACTAAGATTCCAAATAATCTTCCAGCAAGTCCTGAAAAACATCTTTAAGTGAAAAAACAATGGTGGAAATTGCAAAGTCAACAACTGAAAAGATAGAAGAAAAGATTCCTGAAGAGGCGATGAAAATGGAATCCAACAAAGAAAAGGATGAGGAAGACTTGGCAATAACATTCCTTACGAGTTTAAAGTCAAATTATGTTCCCAACCATGTGTGAGCGTCGTGGCACATTACTAATCCCTCAACCGTGACCTAATTAGAGACAAAGAAAAAGTTTTGCAATTTAACAAAGAGTTGAAAGAAAATGAAGCTGCATATCAGAGAAAGTTGAATTCGACTTTAGCTGACATGCAGACTTTAAAATAATTTGTTTTCAGAAAAGATTTTGTCATAAACGACTTAATTGAAAGATTAGAAAAATCTCAAAATGAAAACAATAAATTGCAAATCATAATTGATAAATGGAACATCAGTAATTCACTCAAGAAAATGAGAGGTAGAAAAGTTTGTTCCAGCTTGTCAAAGATAATGCATGCAAAAAGGGGGAACTTATCTAGATTAAGTACTCCAAGAGCAAAGTGTCAAAAGAAGATCTTCAGTGAAGAAAATTTGGAAAGCATCAGTCTAGGGGGAGATTGTTGGGTCTAAAATTTAGACTGAAGATTGCCAAATTGAAGATCACAACACGCATGATATTGACGGTTCAAAAGATGATGCAAGAGTTTGATAACATTAGCCTAAGGGGAGATTGTTGGGTCTAAAACCTGTAGTCTTAAGTTATCAACGAATCAAGTCAACAAAGTCAATGCCAACAAGTCAAACTCAACGCGCAAGACAACATGAGAAGATCGAAGAAAGAATTGACGTGTGGAAGATTGAGATTTGATAGTTGTATTGCTTTGGATAATTAAATATATTTTGTTTAGACAAAATATATTTATTATCTTAGTTAATTAGTTTTCATGTTTAGTGCCCATTTTAGTAAGTTATTATCTCTAGGGACTTAATTGTAATTAGCCTAAAGTGGTATAGGCTATAAATAGAAAGAGATGTTTCGGGTTTTAGTAAACACACATTCTAGAGAGATTTGGGGGCTAATTGTATCATCATTTGTGCAAATCAATCTAGTGGGTTTTTCAAGTTCATTTTGTGTGTGTTCAGATTGGTGTCACTACAAATGTTTCAAGTTCAGATTGGTGTCACTCCAAAAGTAACTTGTGTTTGCAGAATTTCATCGCGCCAGGCGTTTCAAGTTCATTTGGACCAAGTACTACTAATATTTGGAGTTGATACGGGTTTAATTTTTGAAGTAACTTGAACCGGGTTTTGAGTTGGGACAAATATTTTTTGGGCTTTAAAAAAATCGATGAAATTCAGAAGTAGTACGACAACTTTAGAAGTGTCCGTGGTGAAAGTTTATCTGATCATATTACAAGGTTCATGAATTTGCTGACAAATATGAAGAAAGCTGAAATTCCCGTTACCAACTATGCTAAATTCAAAAGGTTGCTAGATTCGCTACCAAAAGAATGGAGTATGCGGTGCATGAAGATTAAAATTGACTTTATAATGTATCCTACAATGCTGACAGATGTTGTGGACACTTTAAAATCTCTTGAAATGGCGCAGAATCAGAATGGTGTCACTCCAAAAGCAAACCCAACAACACCTACCATCATGGGTTTCACTTCTCCAATCAGTGTAGGAAGTTTATCATCTATTTCAACTAAGATTCCAAATAAGCTTCCTGCAAGTCCTGCCAAAACATCTTTAAGTGAAAAAACAATGGTGGAAATTGAAAAGTCAACAACAAAAAAGATAGAAGAAAAGATTACTGAAGAGGCGATGAAAATGGAATCCAACAAAGAAAAGGATGAGGAAGACTTGGCAAACAACATTCCTTACGAGTTTAAAGTCAAATTATGTTCCCAACCATGTGTGAACGTCGTGGCACATTACAAATCCCTCAACCGTGACCTAATTAGAGACAAAGAAAAAGTTTTGCAATTTAACAAAGAGTTGAAAGAAAATGAAGCTGCATATCAGAGAAAGTTGAATTCGACTTTAGCTTAAATGCAGACTTTAAAAGAATTTGTTTTCAGAATAGATTTTATCATAAACGACATAACTGAAAGATTAGAAAAATCTCAAAATGAAAACAATAGATTGCAAATAATAATTGATAAATGGAACATCAGTAATTCACTCAAGAAAATGAGAGGTAGAAAAGTTTGTTCCGGCTTGTCAAAGATAATGCATGCAAAAAGGGGGAGCTTGTCCAGATAAAGTACTCAAAGAGCAAAGTGTCAAAAGAAGATCTTCAGTGAAGAAAATTTGGAAAGCATCAGTCTAGGGGGAGATTGTTGGGTCTAAAATTGAGACTGAAGCTTGCCAAATTGAAGATCACAACACACATGATATTGACGATTTAAAAGATGATGCAAGAGTTTGGTAACATTAGCCTAAGGGGGAGATTGTTGGGTCTAAAATGTGTAGTCTAATGTTATCAACGAATCAAGTCAACAAATTCAATGCCAACAAGTCAAAGTCAACACGCAAGACGACATGAGAAGATCGAAGAAAGATTTGGCGTGTGGAAGATCGAGATTTAATAGTTATATTGCTTTGGATAATTAAATATATTTTGTTTAGACAAAATATATTTTTTTATCTTAGTTAATTAGTTTTCATGTTTAGTGCCCCTTTAGTAAGTTATTATCTCTAGGGACTTAATTGTAATTAGCCTAAAGTGGTTCAGGCTATAAATAGAAAGAGATGTTTAGGTTTTAAGTAAACACACATTCTAGAGAGATTTGGGGGCTAATTGTATCATCATTTGTTCAAATCATTCTAGTGGATTTTTCAAGTTCATTTTGTGTGTGTTCATCTTTATTTTTATACAAAATCAGGTTTTTGGCTCGATTTGATCCTACATTTTCCACCCCGCCAGGATACTTTTTGGAATAACTTTTCCACATCGGGGGTGGAACTTGATGGTACCCGACACCTTGATTGTGATATCCATAGACATCTTCTCCTTAATCATCTTTATCTGTGGGTTTTGGAAGAATATGGTCTAGGACATACAACGTTGTAGAATAGCTTTTAAGCTTCTTAGCAACTCTTTCGGTTTCAATTTTAGTAGTTTCATGCTCTTGTTTTAAATTAGCAATGGTGTCAATGTGATTGTTAATAGCAGTCGGCTTATCTAAAATTGTTTTCTTTAGCATTAACAGTGTTGCTTCATTCTCTTTGTTAGCTTGTCGAAACTAATTAATTGATTTTTGAAGTTTATCGTATGATTCTTTTACACTTTTTAAATCATACGACAGATCGTCAACATGTTTTTTCAAAATTTTGTATGTTTCATCCTTCTCAATGCATCATTTGCATGGTTCAGTACATTTCTTGCACTGAAAGGATGTTACGATTTCTATCACTCTGTCATCATTTTTACCCTTTTCATCTACCGACTCACTCACAACTTTGTTATCCTCAGATGATTTCTCTATCTCTTTAAGTTGTGCCATCATCGCCTTCTCTACGATCTCGTTCAATGTTTCAACCTTCATTTCTTTTGTCACATTGATGATCTCTTCAACATGTTCTTCTTCGTCATCACTGAAATGTAGATCACATAGTTCCCTTCTTCTCCGAAGAAACCTGTAAAAGATTTAAAAACATGAGGAGGTAAAATAGATTGAAACGCATTGTTTGTCACCTCCTTTGTCTGTATTTAAATCTCTTCGGTATCTAGAATTGTTGATTCAACTTCAACAATATTTTCTGGACATTCATCAAACTTAATTTCAGCACATACTTCATCTGCAGCTTTCATCTCATCAGCTTTCTCTTCATCCACTACTTTTCCAACTTTCTCAGATTCACCCAACTCTACTATCTCAGTCATGAGTGCAAGACCATCGGTTTTATGAATCAAACTATTCCAATTGAAGCCCTCATCTTCTTGCATCACCACTAAAGCTTTGTCTTTAGACTTAGAACCATCTTCGATCGGTGTCGGTCTGGAAGTAATCGGTGGATGCTGAGAATTTCTATGATAGATAGCCCTCTTATAGTATTCACTTCCAAACGGATTGCTATTATCATTCACTTCACGATTCGTGCATTCCCATTTAAAATTACCTTTTTTCTTTGCATCGAAAGCAAGTAACTTTCGATTTATCAAACCCCAGCTTTGAATCCGGTCCTCCGATGCTGCTTCACCCAGTTATCCCCTTGAACCGTTGAGCTCTCCTCACAACACTCGCCATACACCACCTGATGTCAATTAACTCCATTTCCTCAGGATCAATTTGATCATAATCATATTTTGTCATGTTGTAGTTACCAATCCTATCGGCAATTAAGCATTCATAGGATTCAAGGATCGAGGCAAGGAATGCCATATATTCTTTCGCAGTAGACTCTGTAAAGCCTTGAGCATTTTGAAGAATGACTGCGATGTTGCATCGAAAGCAAGTAGACTCTGTAAAGCCTTGAGCAATTTGAATATTAACTGCGATGTTGCATCGAAAGCAAGTAACTTTCAATTTATCAAACCCCAATTTTGAATCCGATCCTCCAATGCTGCTTCTCCCAGTTATCTCCTTGAACCGTTGAGCTCTCCTCACAACACTCGCCATACACCACCAGATGTCAATCAACTCTATTTCCTCGGGATCGATTTGATCATAATCATATTTTGTCATGTTGTAGTTGCCAATCCTACCAGCAATTAAGCATTCATAGGATTCAATGATTGAGGCAAGGAATGTCATATGTTCTTTCGCAGTAGACTCTATAAAGCCTTGTTTTGAAGATTGACTGTGATGTTGCATTAAAGAACATGAGGATTAGTGTTGTTCTAGCTTAAGTAGTGTTAGAACTTTGTGAAGATTGTGGACTTTGCTTAGGCGTGTTGGATCAAAAGACTGAAATTACTGAGGGTATGAGTAATTTCCACTGCCAGAATACCCGCTTTTATTTGATGAACAACCAGAACTTGTCTCTGCACTGAATGTTGTCTGGATCTTTGGACTCATCTGGATATTAGAATCACTAACCTTATAATACAACCCAACGTCTTGTTGCACTGTGGCTCCTCACATCTTGGCCATTTTTCTTAAGTCTAGCTCGTGAGCCTCTAACTTTTCTATAAATTTCGGAAGAGTCAGTCTGTTGTATTAAGAAGAATTGCTCTTCAAGATCAAAAGATATGTAGACCATTCTCCCTGTGGTAAGGCATCCGCAAGCTTGTCAACCCACTCATCGTCGTCTTTATCTATCCTTACCCTCTTCATTTCTGCCACCAAATGACAATACGTCTCGATCAGGTGCTTTATCGTTTCTTCCTTCATTGAGGTGACTATATCAAACTCTTTCTTCAAAAGCGTCTTCTTGCTTTTCAGCATTGAAGTATTTCTTGATGTTTCATCTTTAGTGTATTCCAAATAGAAACAGTAGTGCCTTGATGTTGCAGAAGTGTAAAAATATCCTCTCTAATCGCCTGTTGTAATAAGTTCATTTTTTTCTCCCCGATAAACATATATCTTTCAGCTTGTGGAATTTGAGTTACGCTTATCATTTCTTCATTCTCGCCTGTACGAATCACATACTCTTCCTCAACAGCTAACCAACAATCGAAATAATTCGCTTGAACCCACGTTTCAAACCAATCATGCCACCCTTTATAATCTTACATGCATAGTAATTTCGGGGGTTTAGTAGTAGTTCTCATTTCGTTATCGAGGTTCATGTTCTGTACTACTGTCGTCGGTGTGGTAGTGAACACATTTTTTACTAAAACAAAAATAAAGGAAACAAATAGAAAATGCTTGATTAATGATTGAAATTTTATAAACTCCAACAGCTCAACTGCATAAGACCCTTAGCCTGGAACCAACAGGCTACAGGTTCGAAATCTGTAGGCCGCATTTTTATTACAGAATACTCGATGGTCTGGTGGTAAATGTGTGTGCTCATAGACCTACCAATGCGGGTTTGACTCATTCTCCTTCTGGTTTTGTCATTAGGCCATTGTGGGGTTAGCTCATTTGATAGATGTTTATGCTTTTTAGTGGGAAGGTCTCAGATTTAAACATGAATAAACTAGGTTAGAATCCCGTGTAATGTACGGGTTGAATAAATGTAATTTTATATACCAAATAATAAAAAAATATCTTTAAAAACCTCATTTATTATACGGGTTGAATAAATGTAATTT
This sequence comes from Helianthus tuberosus, assembly GCA_030545235.1. NCBI lineage: Eukaryota > Viridiplantae > Streptophyta > Magnoliopsida > Asterales > Asteraceae > Helianthus > Helianthus tuberosus. Next base: position 45,216 of record JARYGA010036415.1, on the reverse strand, counting down.
TATATACCAAATAATAAAAAATATATCTTTAAAAATCTCTTTTATTATATGTGTTGAATAAATGTAATTTTATATATTAAATAATAAAAAAGTTATATCTTTACGAACCCGGTGTATTGTATGGGTTAAGTAAATTTAATTTTATATATTAAATAATGAAGAAGTTACATGAATCTCATGTATTGTATGGGTTGAGCACATGTAATTTTATACACCAATCAATAAAAAGGTTATATCTTGTTATATCTTTATAAACCCTGTGTATTATAAAACTTTTGGACTAAACTGACAAAATGGCCCAAACCACAGGGACTAAAATGACATTTAACTCTTTAAATTATATTAATTTATATTTAGTGTACGTTTTTTGTTAATTTCAAGAAAAACAAGTTTGAAATCTAATAAATATTTCAAAAGACTATTATCTCCTATACGAATTGTTAAAATTTATATTAAATTTTATTTTGTGATTATCTTTTAATTAATATTAATTATAATTAAATAGGAGATATAGATCAGAAAACTAAAAAATAGATGACTCTAATTAATGACATGTGTCCTCTTATTTTTTATTATATAGTAAGCATTGATATAGATGTGTAATTTTTGGGGGTAATGTATATGAGTAATATTTGCTATTAAAAAATAAGTTTTACATTTTTTTTCCAAAGTTTAATTAATTTATTAGTTACTGGGTGTGTGCTGCATTTATTTACCGGCCGAAATAATGCAAGTGGGTCTGCCTATTTTACCAAGCTAGACAACATATTCAATTCAGCCGAAAATATTTAAATTAGTTTTTAAGCAATAGTACTCAAGGTTAAGAAGGTTGCAACCTTCTTTAGTTTAATAGAGTATATAACTAGTGGCAAGCCAATTATGAACTAAACCTATTCTTAAGGTTGCTTTTTGTTGCTAACTAGTATTTTGGACCTGTTTGTTGCGGTGGGACTGTTAAATAGGAAAAACAATAGACGTAAAAACGTTGAACCACGCAAATGCATTAACTTATAAAACATAGACCGAAACGTAAAAATAGAAAATCACAAATAAGTCGAAATGATAATAAAAACATGCAAACAAGAAATAATCAAGAGTAAACTGCCATTTTGGTCCCTGTGGTTTGGGCACTTTTGCCATTTTAGTTCAAAGCTCAAACTTTTTAAATCTGGGTCCCTGTGGTTTCAGTTTTATTGTCATTTTAGTCCAAAATTCAAAAACCACATTTTTAACTGTTGCAACCTGCCTATTTTTTCTTTTTGTTCAGGGGCATTTTTGTCCATCTGTTTTTAATATAACATATTAATAATTAATAAACTAAATTAAATATATTTAATTCCTTTATACCCTTATTTAACCATCATCTTCCCCCATTTAACCATCATCTTCCCCAAAAAACCCTAACCCACAAAATCGAAGCAGATAATCTTCCCCAAAAATAAGGTGATGAACGATGTGTGGTGGTGTTCAGTGTCGGAGGTGACTGTGACGAACGGAGATGAAGATTGTGTGGTGATGGAAGATGACCTGGGCCGATGATGATGAACGTTGACTATGCACAGTGGTGAAGACTGGAGATGATGAACAGTGATGATGATAAGAGATGCGGATAATGAAGAACAATGATGATGACGATGGTGGATTGCGGGAGGTGAGTGAGTGTCTATGGTGGATTGCCGGAGGGTAGTGAGTGACTATGGTGGATTGTCGGAGGTGAGTGACGGTGGAGATGAATGTGATGAACGATGTGTGGGATTAGGGTTTTTTTTGGGGAAGATGATGTTGATGATGAAGAACGATGATGATGACGATGGTGGATTGCTGGAGGTGAGTGAGTGACTTTGGTGGATTGTCGGAGGTGAGTGACGGTGGAGATGAAGGTGATTACATAAATCTTGTTCATTTTCTTTCAAAAATCGTGTTCAATTTCTTTCACAACCTTAATATCTTGTTCGTACCCAGATTCAAAAACCTTAACAAGAGGGTATTCGGATCTGTAACACCTGTGTTTCGAAAGTCAAAGTCAAAGTCAAGATTGAAGTCAAAGGAAGAAAAGATTGCTAATTGCGATCTGTCTCTCCTTGCTCAATTCCTGTTTTAACTTCTTTGACTTGTAATTAGTCTATTTTGTTATCGCTTTAGTTGTATTATGTGGAGTATCTATTAATAATCGCATAGTAATCGCTATTTATCGCTTGTTTAATCGTTATCGCAATCGCACTCGCAACTCGAAATTACGCATTTTGGTTATTGTTATACGTGCGTATGTGCCTTATGTGTTACTTGTGCGTGTTTATTTATGTTATGTTGTAGTGATCAATCGAAACTCAATCACAATCGAATCGCAAACGCTAAACGAATATGAAATAAGGATGCTTGTATGTTGATACAGTAGTTGGGATTAAAAGTAATTTGACTAGGAAACTCTAACGCATCGCAACGCTCGCAATGGCAATCGAAACGACAAAACTCGTCGCACCAAACAATCAAACCAAGCGACTGATCGATCAGGTGACCAACCGATCGACCAGCCGTTCGATCTAGCTGCCGCTCGATCGGACAGTTGTTCGACTGGGCTGTCACCCGATCGGCCAGCCCCTTTCCTCTTTGGGAAACCCTATAAATACCCCTGTCACCATCATACTTTCCACTTTTGGCAACTCTCCTCCGACCAGCTCATCTTCCCCACTTTTCTTTAGATTTCTCGCGATTCCGGTAAGATCTCGTCCTAAATCTTGTACTTCCTTAATCTACACGCACTCCTACACCCTTCTATCTTTTGAATCTTAACTTTTAACCGTGAAATCATCAAGATTCAAAGTGTTCTAGGATGACGTCATCATGTGTTCTTGAGAACTTCATGTTTTGGCCTCAATCCACCAAGAACAACTTAGATCTAACCGATTTCTGTAACACCTGTGTCATTTCAACCATCAAACAAATGCCAAACCAATGAAATAATGTATTTCATACTTTGGACTTGTATAAATATGTGTATCTTTTGCACATATCAACTCATGTTCGATTTCAAGCTCTAAATCGCTTTCTGGAAGGTTATACACGCACTGATGCGTAAATATAACCATTTTAACGCAACAAACACTCCGGAATAGTGAAATAGTCTTAACATACCTTAAATAACCTTTACATAACTTAGATATAAGTTTTGGAAGGTTTGGTGTGGTGAAATCAAAGTTTAATCGCTTACAGGGACTAAAGTTGACAAACTGCGAAAGTATGCCAATTTGAACTGTAACAGATATTCCGGAACATGACCATAAGTTAAACATACCAAAAATATCCTTTACATAGCTTAGAAATAGGCTCTGAGGTGTTCGGTGTGCTAAAATAAACTTTTGTGTCATTCAGGGACTAAAAGTGTCAAAAAGTGCACAAGTTTGCATTTTCGCGCATAACTTACGTTCTGAATACATCCGGACATCCAAAAATTTATGTAAGCACTAAAATATTTTATTTTAGTGTTCGCCATAAGAAAAATCCATTCGTCGCGTCATTTGGATCGTTTTTCGCGCTTATGCGCATTCCGTCGTAATTAAGCGAACATCGCGTTCGTACGACCAAACGAACCATCATCCGGCATATTTTTGAGCATGTTTTGAGTTCCCTATACTTTAACTTCATTTTAGAGCCTTGAAATGAGGTTAACGGGGTTCAAACGCATCGAAAAAGGCCTTAAAACACCACAGGGACCAAAACTGTCAATTTTGAAACTTTTCTGAAGCTGGTGCATGGTGGCGTAGCGCGACTGCATAGGGCCTTTACCGTCACGCTACGCGAGCGCCTTATCTGGGTAGAAATATCAGTTTTGCACTTTCGGGACCAGATTCGATGTATAAACAGCTGTTTAATTCACAACCACACATTCTAACATGCTTAGTCAGCTGATAAGGATGGAATTTAGGCACCATAACTTTCCGACACTTGTACGGATACGATTAAGGCACGATATTCGACAAGCGATCTTAACGGTTCGGGTATTCCTATAAATACCCATCCACCCCCATTGCTAAAATCACTAGAATCTTGATCTTAGGAACTCTAAGTTGAAACCATTGTTTCATACCTGAGATTCTTGGATCGAGATTAGCATTCGGGGACCCTTCGTAAGTATTCTTCCGTTCTTTTATTGCTTTTCGAGTCTTTCGAGTCTGAAAGTCAAACTTTGTTTGACTTTCTACATTGACCAGTTATGGTCAATGCGAAGTTCGTTTGAACTTCGCAACGTGAGTGTAATCACGTTGGTTATAGTCCCTTGGGACTATGCCCACTGATTACCACGTTGTCTATGGTCGTAGGGTAGGCGATCTAATAAATCGCCTATACCTTCGAACCCGACCCAGTTTGGTCGATCATTAGGATCCGACCAAATACATTAGGTGACCCTAGTATAGGGCATAACCTTCCGAGGTTATACCCTATGGTCACATCGTTTAAGTAGTTGTATGATTGGTAGTTTATATGCCTTAGGTAAATTACCAGAATACCCTTTTCATGTATAATTGGTAATTAAGCATATGTAACCTAAACTTTTGTCACATAACTGATTATGTAACATGTTTAGGCATATAACACTTGTCATAGGACTAGTTAGGCGGTCCGAACGCGTTTCACGCGAACGACGCGTTAAAGTAGCATAAGCTACCTAAACGGGTCGTAATGGGTCGTAAACACTTAGATTAAGGTTTCATTTAGTATGTAGGCTTTGTTAAACCATATGACACGAGTCTCTATACTCGTTTGGTTTACGAACCCTCATTCTATCAGATCTTCCGATTTAGGTCCGGTTTATTAAATAGTTACCTATATTAGGTGCCGTTTGATATCCGTGATCTCTAGCATTGTTTGGTTGTTACTCAAGGACTACTAAGCAATCTCAAGTGAGTACATAGACCCCTCTTTTACTGTTTTCCAAACTGTTTTGGGGTGAAACACATGTGCCTACTTGTTACTTTCATGCTTTCCTGTTTTGACATCATATAACTGCTATGTTCATTAGTACATTATAGTACATGATTTCATTACATTTCATGCTATGTATGCCATTGTGTGCATATTTAGTACATTGTTTTACATTGCATTTTGTTGCATATGCTCATCTAGTATATGAACACATTATATTACATTTTGAACCGTTGTATCTATGAACCGTTTGTATCTGTGAACCGTTGTACCTGTGAACCGTTTGTATCTGTGAACCGTTGTATCTGTGAACCGTTGTATCTGTGAACCGTTTGTATCTATGAACCGTTTGTATCTGTGAACCGTTTGTATCTGTGAACCGTTGTATCTGTGAACCGTTTGTATCTGTGAACCGTTGTATCTATGAACCGTTTGTATCTGTGAACCGTTGTACCTGTGAACCATTTGTATCTGTGAACCGTTGTATCTGTGAACCGTTGTATCTGTGAACCGTTGTATCTGTGAACCGTTTGTATCTGTGAACCGTTTGTATCTGTGAACCGTTGTATCTGTGAACCGTTTGTATCTGTGAACCGTTTGTATCTATGAACCGTGTGAACCGTATTTTACCATACATAAACACTTCTACAATTGTTAAACATTACTTTGGTGGTTTGGTTTGATTAAGTGATTAAGTAACGATGCGTGTGTAATATGATACAAGCATGGTGGATACGCCGCTGGTACTTCCTATATATAAGTGTTTGTATGGTATTACATATCGTAGCGTTATTTGAATCATTTCAGTTTGAGACATATAACATTTTATACAATTATCATATTTTTCACAAGACATTGATTTACAAACAACTTATCTTAAACAAACACATTTTTACATGGTTATTCATTTAACCTGACATTTATTTATACATATCATCTGAATTTATCATTTTTCAAATGATTTACAAAACAAAGCAAATTACAAGGTTCATGACTAAACATTTTCTCAAACATAAGTCATGAAACCTATTTTCACAAAACCTATGTATCTCACAGGCATTTTTATGCTGACGTACCTATTTTCACATGTGTTTTTCAGGAGCTGTTGCATAAGAAGATCAAGATACACATAGGCAGACTTGGGCTTTAGTGACAATAAAAGATGCAAGACTAGTTAATTATGTTGTATTTCCTTGTTTGATAAGACATTGTAACACTTTTAATCAATAAAACAAAACTTCAATTGCCATGGATTTGAGACAATTAATTCTGTTACAACACTCCCCGATGTTTCCGCCACGTTTAGTATGTTCTACGTGGTCGGGGTGTGACAGAAAAGATGGTATCAGAGCCAATGGTTATAGGGAATTAGGTTATTAGTAATGCTTTGACCTAGTCTATAACCTTCTTAGGACCCTAACGCGAGTTTACTTGCGTTTAGTCATAAAACAATACCGTCACCTATCCTTAGGCGACTACCACAACAAGAACATAAATTTCAAAACCGCTTTGAAAACTAATCATCTGTTCTAGGATGATTGATTACAAGGTTTTGAACCCTCTGTTATATGGTTTTGAACCCCTTTGAATTTTCAAAAATCTCGTCAAGGTTTTGGGTTTTAAATAATGTGAACATGTGCAAACTGGAAGGGTGAATGCCTGTATTCTGGGTTTTCTGTCTAGGCAAGCACTTCGTATACATCTCATCAGACGCGAGACCAGTTGTGCTTACCTGGGAATTCTTGGGATGAGTGTTCACTTATAGGCGAGCATGTCTTCGCGATACATTATTTTTGACTCATTTACTTTGATTAGTCACTATGTGTCGTTTGTTGCTTTGTAGTAACAAACAAATGACCGCTATCCTTGCTTTCATCAGATTTGTTTCATCTCATTCTTTTCGTCTAATTCTCTCACTCGTTTCATTTCATGTTTTCTCTTTTAGAATGCCTCCTCGACGCGAAAGCCAGATAGCGACTGCCGAATTGGCAGAAATCATTGCGCAGCAAATGGCTGCTCAATTCCCAAACCTCTTTGCTCAATGGAATCAAGCCAACAACAACAACAATGGTCCATGCAATTTCAAGAGTTTTAACTCGGCGAAACCACTCAAGTTTAGTGGTTCTGAGGGAGCGACTGGGCTTCTTCAATGGTTCGAGAGCATTGAGAATACTTTCCGCCATGTGCAGTGTCCTGACAATCGCAAGGTCGAGTTTGCTTCGAGTGTGTTCCAGAAGAGAGCCCTTACGTGGTGGAACGGAGTTATGAGAGACCGTGGTGCTGAGGTTGCTCTAGCACAGACATGGGCTGAACTTAGGGCCGTTATGATGAAGGAATTCTGTCCTCGTCACGAGATCAGGGCCTTGGAAAGGGAATTCGACAATCTTGAGCAAGACAGCGGTGAGCATCGAGCCTACATGGACCGTTATGAGGAGTTGAGTCTGTTATGCCCAAACATGGTCACGCCTTTGGATAAGGCAATCGAAAAGTACATTGATGGCCTCCCTGACTCAATACAAGACATCGTGACCGGCAGCAACCCTACTACAGTTAGACAGGCCATTGAGCTATCTGAAACCTTGACTAAATCAAAGATCAGGAAAGGTAAACTTTTCCGAAAAGGTGACAAGAAGCCGGTCGAAGAATCGAAACCAATCGACGAATCAAAGATCATGGATGAACAGACTGGATCCCCTAAGAGGTCAAAGAAGCGAAAGGCTTCTCAGAACTACGCTGTGGTCGCTCACAATGATCAAGCCGTCCTCAACCAACCAGCTCAACCCCCTGCCAGGAAACCCTACAACGGAACTGCACCCTTGTGCAACCAATGTGGCCTACATCATCATGCTGGGGTGAAGTGCCGCACATGCCAAGTTTGCGGACTTATAGGTCATACAGCTAGGGTTTGCCCAACCACAGTTGCACCAAATCAAGCTGGCAACAATCCTGCTCAGGCTCGTTTTCCACCGGGATCTTGCTACAACTGTGGCGAGATGGGCCATTTTCGTAGGAATTGCCCAAGGCTTGCTAATGCAAATCCAGCGCAGGGATGAGCATTTGATCAACCAGAAGACAACATCGTTTAGAAATAATCACGTCTTATGTATTATTTTCTTTTGTTGTCAAGATCCAAGAAACAGTTGTTATCGTTGTTTATAAATAAATCTTTTACATTGCAATGTATTTATGTGATTGTATGTATAAACAACATATCCCCTACAATACCGACAATCAAGGAACCGCATTCCTTGAAGAACAGATTACTCCCAAATTTCTTCCGTTGTATGATCCCTTGCGTTTTCCACGAAAATCCTAAGTACCCGTTTTTTTTCCAAGAGAAACGAAGTACGAGGTGCCAAGTTAATTGCAATCAATAACAAGATAATAACAATTAAACAACTATGTGATTATGTGCTTATGAACATTACAAGACAAACTGTGCAGACTATGCTAGGAATTGCGTAATTATGGATGCATACATAATTATGGAATTTAGTGCACAGAAACCACAGCGAGCTTTGTCATGTACCTAGAAGTTAACCCTATTCATTTCCAATTCTGATGAAGTATCCGTTGAGGAAAAATGAACTAGCTATTCATTTTTCACTTCTGAAGAATATCCGTTAAGGAAATGAATATCCGTTTATCCTTCATTTCCAATTCTGAAGAATAACCGTTAAGGAAAATGACTCCGTTTGTGCATTTTCGTTCTGAAGAGTATCCGTCGAGGGAAATGAATATCCGTTTATTTAATCCTTCATTTCCGAACCTGAGGAAACAACCGTTGAAAATGACTCCGTTAGTTCATTTTCGTTTCTGAAGATTATCCGTTGAGGAAATGAATATTCGTTGTTTAATCCTTCATTTCCGAACCTGAGGAAATAACCGTTGAAAATGACTCTGTTAGTTCATTTTCGTTTCTAAAGATTATCCGTTGAGGAAATGAACATCCGTTTGTCTATCATCTTCATTTCCGAACCTGAGGAAACAACCGTTGAAAATGACTCCGTTAGTTCATTTTCGTTTCTGAAGATTATCCGTTGAGGAAATGAACATCCGTTTGTCTATCATCTTCATTTCCGAACCTGAGGAAACAACCGTTGAAAATGACTCCGTTAGTTCATTTTCGTTTCTGAAGATTATCCGTTGAGGAAATGAACATCCGTTTGTCTATCATCTTCATTTCCGAACCTGAGGAAACAACCGTTGAAAATGACTTCGTTAGTTCATTTTCGTTTCTGAAGATTATCCGTTGAGGAAATGAACATTCGTTTGTCTATCATCTTCATTTCCGAACCTGAGGAAACAACCGTTGAAAATGACTCCGTTAGTTCATTTTCGTTTCTGAAGATTATCCGTTGAGGAAATGAACATCCGTTTGTCTATCATCTTCATTTCCGAACCTGAGGAAACAACCGTTGAAAATGACTCTGTTTGTTCATTTTCGTTTCTGAAGATTTGTCCGTTGAGGAAATGAATATCCGTTTGTCTATCATTTTCATTTTCGTTTCTGAGGAAGCAACCGTTGAAAATGACTCCGTTTGTTCATTTTCGTTTCTCAGAATTGTCCGTTAAGGAAATGAATCCCCGTTTGTTTATTCCTTCATTTCCGCCTCTGAAGAATACTCGTTGAGGAAAATGACTCCGTTTGTTCATTTTCGTTCTGAAGAATGTCCGTTAAGGAAATGACAGGATTATACTTTACATATCTCTGGTGGTTATCTGACACAAAGTCACAAATAGACTCCTACGAATTAATTTCGGGACGAAATTTCCTAAAGTAGGGGAGACTGTAACACCTGTGTCATTTCAACCATCAAACAAATGCCAAACCAATGAAATAATGTATTTAATACTTTGGACTTGTATAAATATGTGTATCTTTTGCACATATCAACTCATGTTCGATTTCAAGCTCTAAATCGCTTTCTAGAAGGTTATACACGCACTGATGCGTAAATATAACCAGTTTAACGCAACAAACACTCCAGAATAGTGAAATAGGCTTAACATACCTTAAATAACCTTTACATAACTTAGATATAAGTTTTGGAAGGTTTGGTGTGGTGAAATCAAAGTTTAATCGCTTACAGGGACTAAAGTTGACAAACTGCGAAAGTATGCCAATTTGAACTGTAACAGATATTCCGGAACATGACCATAAGTTAAACATACCATAAATATCCTTTACATAGCTTAGAAATAGGCTCTGAGGTGTTCGGTGTGCTAAAATAAACTTTTGTGTCATTCAGGGACTAAAAGTGTCAAAAAGTGCACAAGTTTGCATTTTCGCGCATAACTTACGTTCTGAATACATCCGGACATCCAAAAATTTATGTAAGCACTAAAATATTTTATTTTAGTGTTCGCCATAATAAAAATCCATTCGTCGCGTCATTTGGATCGTTTTTCGCGCTTATGCGCATTCCGTCGTAATTAAGCGAACATCGCGTTCGTACGACCAAACGAACCATCATCCGGCATATTTTTGAGCATGTTTTGAGTTCCCTATACTTTAACTTCATTTTAGAGCCTTGAAATGAGGTTAACGGGGTTCAAACGCATCGAAAAAGGCCTTAAAACACCACAGGGACCAAAACTGTCAATTTTGAAACTTTTCTGAAGCTGGTGCATGGTGGCGTAGCGCGACTGCATAGGGCCTTTACCGTCGCGCTACGCGAGCGCCTTATCTGGGCAGAAATATCAGTTTTGCACTTTCGGGACCAGATTCGATGTATAAACAGCTGTTTAATTCACAACCACACATTCTAACATGCTTAGTCAGCTGATAAGGATGGAATTTAGGCACCATAACTTTCCGACACTTGTACGGATACGATTAAGGCACGATATTCGACAAGCGATCTTAACGGTTCGGGTATTCCTATAAATACCCATCCACCCCCATTGTTAAAATCACTAGAATCTTGATCTTAGGAACTCTAAGTTGAAACCATTGTTTCATACCTGAGATTCTTGGATCGAGATTAGCATTCGGGGACCCTTCGTAAGTATTCTTTCGTTCTTTTATTGCTTTTCGAGTCTTTCGAGTCTGAAAGTCAAACTTTGTTTGACTTTCTACATTGACCAGTTATGGTCAATGCGAAGTTCGTTTGAACTTCGCAACGTGAGTGTAATCACGTTGGTTATAGTCCCTTGGGACTATGCCCACTGATTACCACGTTGTCTATGGTCGTAGGGTAGGCGATCTAATAAATCGCCTATACCTTCGAACCCGACCCAGTTTGGTCGATCATTATGATCCGACCAAATACATTAGGTGACCCTAGTATAGGGCATAACCTTCCGAGGTTATACCCTATGGTCACATCGTTTAAGTAGTTGTATGATTGGTAGTTTATATGCCTTAGGTAAATTACCAGAATACCCTTTTCATGTATAATTGGTAATTAAGCATATGTAACCTAAACTTTTGTCACATAACTGATTATGTAACATGTTTAGGCATATAACACTTGTCATAGGACTAGTTAGGCGGTCCGAACGCGTTTCACGCGAACGACGCGTTAAAGTAGCATAAGCTACCTAAACGGGTCGTAATGGGTCGTAAACACTTAGATTAAGGTTTCATTTAGTATGTAGGCTTTGTTAAACCATATGACACGAGTCTCTGTACTCGTTTGGTTTACGAACCCTCATTCTATCAGATCTTCCGATTTAGGTCCGGTTTATTAACATAGTTACCTATATTAGGTGCCGTTTGATATCCGTGATCTCTAGCATTGTTTGGTTGTTACTCAAGGACTACTAAGCAATCTCAAGTGAGTACATAGACCCCTCTGTTACTGTTTTCCAAACTGTTTTGGGGTGAAACACATGTGCCTACTTGTTACTTTCATGCTTTCCTGTTTTGACATCATATAACTGCTATGTTCATTAGTACATTATAGTACATGATTTCATTACATTTCATGCTATGTATGCCATTGTGTGCATATTTAGTACATTGTTTTACATTGCATTTTGTTGCATATGCTCATCTAGTATATGAACACATTATATTACATTTTGAACCGTTGTATCTATGAACCGTTTGTATCTGTGAACCGTTGTACCTGTGAACCGTTTGTATCTGTGAACCGTTGTATCTGTGAACCGTTGTATCTGTGAACCGTTTGTATCTATGAACCGTTTGTATCTGTGAACCGTTTGTATCTGTGAACCGTTGTATCTGTGAACCGTTTGTATCTGTGAACCGTTGTATCTATGAACCGTTTGTATCTGTGAACCGTTGTACCTGTGAACCATTTGTATCTGTGAACCGTTGTATCTGTGAACCGTTGTATCTGTGAACCGTTTGTATCTGTGAACCGTTTGTATCTGTGAACCGTTGTATCTGTGAACCGTTTGTATCTGTGAACCGTTTGTATCTATGAACCGTGTGAACCGTATTTTACCATACATAAACACTTCTACAATTGTTAAACATTACTTTGGTGGTTTGGTTTGATTAAGTGATTAAGTAACGATGCGTGTGTAATATGATACAAGCATGGTGGATACGCCGCTGGTACTTCCTATATATAAGTGTTTGTATGGTATTACATATCGTAGCGTTATTTGAATCATTTCAGTTTGAGACATATAACATTTTATACAATTATCATACTTTTCACAAGACATTGATTTACAAACAACTTATCTTAAACAAACACATTTTTACATGGTTATTCATTTAACCTGACATTTATTTATACATATCATCTGAATTTATCATTTTTCAAATGATTTACAAAACAAAGCAAATTACAAGGTTCATGACTAAACATTTTCTCAAACATAAGTCATGAAACCTATTTTCACAAAACCTATGTATCTCACAGGCATTTTTATGCTGGCGTACCTATTTTCACATGTGTTTTTCAGGAGCTGTTGCATAAGAAGATCAAGATACACATAGGCAGACTTGGGCTTTAGTGACAATAAAAGATGCAAGACTAGTTAATTATGTTGTATTTCCTTGTTTGATAAGACATTGTAACACTTTTAATCAATAAAACAAAACTTCAATTGCCATGGATTTGAGACAATTAATTCTGTTACAACACTCCCCGATGTTTCCGCCACGTTTAGTATGTTCTACGTGGTCGGGGTGTGACAATTTCCACATAAACAAACAAAGATCTTTCATAGATCTAGACATATTCACGATGAAAAGGATTGAAAGATGGCTTTCCAACTTTCTTTCAACTCTTTTACACTCAATGCCTTCAAAACCGATAGAATCAGAGCTTGTGCCGACTTACTATTCATTCTTGTGGTTGTGTTGGTTCAAGAGCTGGATTCTATCCACGAGACTACCGATTTCGGGTTAAACATGGAACACCGTCTTGAACAGTTAACTGGTCGGATTTGGGTGATTCCTGTCCGATCAGGGGTACCAAGTATTGACAAGGTTTATGTTGCTTAAAACGTTATCAAAACTTCTCGATAAAACGACAAACAATCAAAACAACCAAGTGTAAGACGAACAGGTCGATCAGGACAGAGTGTCGTCCGATCGGACTACTGCCCGATCGAACTGCCATCCGAACGATCGGTCATCCGATCGACTTGCACTTTGGCCCCACTATTAATTTACAAATCAACCCTCAAGAGTTTTGGGAACACCGAACGGATTGCCGTCAGATCCAGTTACCACTCGATCGACCGACAATCCGACTATGTGATGTTTCAAAACTTCAACACTTAAACAATTTTCAACATGTTCAATGCACAAAGGATGCCACCCGATCGAACAAGCGTCCGATCGAGTGACAACCTGCTGAGAACTTGTTCTCGCTGAAGTGCCCAACCTATCGGACTGTCGCCCGATCAAACGGTCGTCCGATCGATCGACATGAAAGGTAGAGATACTTCAATGTTTTCAAATGCTACAACGAAAACTTCAAAAGTCAAGCTATCATACACAAACACATCCTTCCCAAAGGAAGTAACAATCCACTCGAACGGTCATCCGACCGGACGACCGTCCGAATGGACTGTCACTCGAACGACCGGCTGTCCGATCGGACTACCATCCGATCGAACTGCTGTCCTACCCACTTGCACTATGTATCATTTTATGCGTCGCTAATCGTTATACTATCAATTTGTTCAGGCTAACCCTACTCTCTAGCGCTCCCTTCAATCCATCAATCGTTGTGAGTATACTCGATCCCTTTTTGCTTTACGCACTTTTGGGTGTTACATATGTTACATATACTAAATCACATCAAACAAACTATGCAATACTTTAACGCTAACCGTTACCGCATGTTATGCGTGACTTAATGAATGCTTGTTTGTTATGTTTACACATGGAATGTTGTCTACTTTCCTTAGCAACGATAGTACTATTAGTTTGGACTCAGCACCTGTTCACTCAGGGGTTGTTAAGGACAATTACTTACATGGCTCACAGTGGTGAGTGTGTATCGCGAACTGCCTTGGGCAGTCAACCCGCAGTCATTGGTATCGATAGGTTCATGTCGATAACTAACATGCCTCATTTTACACTGTGTATGTGCTGGTTATGCGTAACGATTTCGAACTCTATATGTTATTATCAAACTTGTATGCTCACCTTTACACTATGTGTATTGACTTTTACTTTAACGTATGTGACAGGTGCTTAGGATGCTTATTTGCTTACTTTGCTGTGAAATCGAGGCTAGGAAAGACCTAGGTCAACAATAAACAATTGTCTGTAATGAAAATCTGAGTTGTCGGAAAAGAACAATTTGACTAGATCTTTTCTGTAATAATTTTATTATCATTTATGACATGGTATGGGACATGTTGCTTTAAATATTTTGTAAATATAGTTGTTATGGAAACTTCTGGACAATCTGTTTCGCTCAGTGCCACGCCCCGATGTTTCCGCCATCGGTTGGGGTGTGACAGATTGGTATCAGAGCCATAACTATAGGGAATTAGGCAAGACTCGACCTGGTCCGGGTCGATGTCTTAGAGACCTAGTCTATAGTTAGGAACCGACAGACTGACTCGTGCATGTGCAGTAGGGGTTATGTATGAGCTTACTGCTATTTCTCGCTATTCTCGCCTATGCTACACTATCACTGCACTCGAATTTTCAAATATGAATGAGCGATTAAGTTGAGATGAGGTGTGAAAACCGCAAACTCTCAACTAAATTGCTTGTTCAACCCACATTTTTATCTATAAACACGAGAAATTGCGTTGAAATAGGAGTGAAATCCATACTTTAACGCATAATTCTCTTTTTATTTTATCAAAACAGGAACGAAGTTGTTAAGCAAGGGGTGAAACCCTAACCTTGACGACTTGTTCCGACCTCTACTTGGTTTTTACAAAACTCTCACCAAAGTCTCGACGGACTCCAACGACTTGAAGTCACGATATGACTAGAAGGATGCGTGTTGTGCCCAAGATTCGAGGCAAAAGCACAGCCCTGAAAGTCATAGTGTGCACAACAGGTCCCTGTGAATAGTCAAATCACATTGGGTAGTCAATGTCTAAATACCCGCAGACAATCTATTTCTCGATTTATATGTGCTTCGATTCTGAGATCGCTACTGCCGACTCTGATATTTCGTCATTTTTACGTGGATTTTATGTGTTCTTATGCTTATTTGTTAGCGTTTTGAGGTATTGTTGGTTTCAATCTAACGCCTTTTTGCTTCCGCTAAACACATAACACACTGCACAAACGTTAACAAATCGCTATGTTGTTTGCTATATTATTCGCTCATACTATGCTACTCGCTATGCTATGCGCGAACGCTCTTCTCGAACGATCACGAACTTTGAATGATAGGTTTCTGTATTCTGACCGCCTCTGTGTGCAACTAGACAAGTTACATGCTTATATGCATCTGTGTTTTGTGCCCTACGTGCTTATGTGCTTCTGTGTTTCTATGCCTTACGTGCTTATGTGCTTCTGTGCTTATATGAATATGTGATTATGTGCCTATGTGCTTACGTGGTTGTACGTGTTCCTGAGTTTTAGTAGTATTAGGCGTGTGAGGTGAGATTCGATTATATTGTGTTGAGTCCTGTGGCGACGTCTGTTGCAGACAATGTCGTCATCTAGATCTCGCACTACCCAAGATGCTCGCCGAAAGTAAGCAGACAAACGCCTCGCTGCCATGATTACTAAGCAAATGGCAAAGGTTGTACCCCAAGTCATCAGTGAACAGTACGAAAACATGAGCAAATCGTCTGAAGAATCCAGGACCGAGACTCCCAAAGCTGCTTTCAGCTTCAAATAGTTCAAGGCATGTGGACCGAAAGAGTTCACCGGCGAAGAAGGCCCTACGGATTTGTTTCAATGGTTTGACTCAATAGAAGTCACCCTGCGACAGAGCGGATGTCCTAACAATCTTCGCACACTGAACGCGACCGGCGTCTTCCAGTCCCGCGCTCTAGACTGGTGGACGGCCGAAAATAACAAGTGTGGAAATGATGCAGCTTATGGTCTGTCATGGGACGAGTTGAAGAACGTTATGCTCGAGGAGTTCTGCCCTCCCCATGAGCGCCAGAAGCTACAGGATGAGTTCTGGCACATTAAGCAGAAAGAAGGTGACAACGCTGCCCTGACTGCTCGCTTTAAGCAGCTCAGCATCATCTGTCCCGATCAGGTGAAGATGTCCGACATGACGATCAAGAAGTACATTCGAGCTCTACCCGACTGTGTTGCAGATTTTGTGCATGCCGCAAAGCTAGCAACAATCGAAGAAACTTACTTGCTTGCCGCGGAAATCAATGACAAGGGAGTAAAAGCTGGTTTTTGGGATAAAACTTCAAAGAACCTGCACCAAGTCACCGCCGCACCAACCACCGAAACCGCCGCCGTTCAGTCATCAAAAGCCTCTCGCCGCAAGAAGAAGAACAAAAATAGCAGCTCCAGCAACAAGAACTGTGCTATCACTACCACTGCTGCTCCACTCCAAGCTGTACCAACTCAACAGCAATCTCACCACCGACCAGCACCAGTTACCTATGCACCGCCTGCAAAGCGTGCATACACAGGCCCTCACCCTGCCTGCCCGACATGCTCTTATCATCATCCGGTGGGTCTAGCTTGCCGTTTTTGCGCTCACTGCAATATGTACGGCCACTTTACTGCAAATTTCCGTATTGGTCCCCGTCAAGCACCAGCTCAAGCCACTGCTCATCAAGCTCTGCTCCCAGCCCTACAAGGCCAACAAGCGTCTCAGGCACCCGCGGCCAACGCCTGAGTCTGCTTCGCATGTGGTGATCCCAACCACTTTGTGAACATGTGCCCGAACAGGGTTGTGAAGCAAGAGCCTCAGCAACACCAGCAGCAACAGCCTCAGCAGCAACAGCAACAAGCCGCCCACGCCAGAACTTTCAACATCAATGTGCACCAAGCCCAGGCTGACAACAACGTGGTCAATGGTACGTTCCTTGTGAATGGTATTTATGATTCGTGTTTGTTTGATACTCGAGCTGATAACTGCTTTATGTCGTTTGAATTCGAGAAGCTTTTTAGTCGTAAGCGCTCCCATCTCCCCTCGACGTTCGATGTTGAAGTCGCCACCGGAAGAACTGTCGCCGTAAATTTTGTTCTTCGAGATTGTACGCTTAAGCTCAACAATCACATCTTCCCAATCGACCTTATTCCGATGCAACTCGGAAGTTTTGACGTCATAGTAGGCATGGACTTTCTTCGCGAAAACCATGCTGAAGTTGTGTGCTTCGATAAGATGATTCGATTCTCGCTCGCGAATGGTGATTTATTGTGTGTTTATGGCGAAACTGCTTTGAAAGGTCTCAAGCTCATGTCATGTGTCCAAGCTAGCAAGTATCTTCGCAAGGAATACAGAGCTTTCTTGGCTAGCATTATAGTAGCGGAGAAGGAAAAGAAAGGAAGGCCTGGTGTAAACAATGTCCCAGTGGTTCGAGAATTTCCTAACGTTTTTCCTGAGGATCTTCCCGGACTACCGCCAAGTCGTGATATCGACTTTCGTATCGACCACATTCCTGGAGCCAACCCTGTTGCCAAAGCTCCTTACCGACTAGCACCGTCCGAAATGCGTGAACTCTCGAGTCAGCTTCAGGAATTACTTGAGAAAGGCTTCATTCGCCCGAGCACCTCTCCTTGGGGCGCGGCAGTCCTTTTCGTCAAAAAGAAGGATGGGTCGTTCCGGATGTGCATCGACTATCGGGAACTAAATAAGTTGGCTATCAAGAATCGCTATCCCCTGCCTCACTGTAAGACCCGACTTAATATAACTGGTTTAAAGATATACAACTTGCATTTAATACAAGATTTTAGACTTTACAAAATTGTTTTCGATATTTTAAGACCATACCAAAACATAACATTCACGTTATAACCCTACTAATCAATATTCAAGACAGAACTACTAGTGTTTACATATTTCTAAAACAAAATAGATCAAGTGCGGAAGCATTGATTTGAGTGTTCGGTTCGGATGCATTTGCTTGATCTTCATCCACTTACTTGTATTACCTAGAAACTAAAAATTTGAAATAACATTAGTATTAAAGTCCTTGGAAATTAATATAATCGAAACTATGTTCAAAAACAAAATTCGATTAACCAATAACATAAAAACTCATCATTTATGACTGGGTGCTACCGTAACTTACGGTAGCCACCATAAGTTACGGTGGCCCCTGTGTGACAGTAGTCTGCCGTAAGGCAGGAAGATCCCACCGTAGCATTTTGTTTGCTACCGTAAGTTACGGTATCCACCGTAACTTACGGTAGCTGCTGTACATGCTTTCTTGTTTTGTTGTTTTTGCCCATTCAATTCCTTTGTCGCCGTAATTTAATTTCGATCATGTTTATCACACGACTAAGGCTATTTACTCATGTCTAGATTTTACCAACTATGGCATTTCGCTTCCCTTTCGGGGGATTGCTTACGCAATAATCTACATGCTTGTTTCCAAGATTTCAATTTGGCTTTTTATACTACTTGACATGCTTAAATTTCTGAACTTTAACTCCCTTATTAGGGGTTAAATTTCTCAACTAATTTGGCTTTTTATAGCCATTAGCTTTGGGGGTTTATTGAATGTTCCAAAAGCACTTTCCGATTCCCAAGCTTCCTTTTTCTTCTCTTTCGGCGGGTTTTCATTGTTGTTGCTTGTAGAAGAATCGTCTCCCGAATTTCCAACAAATGCGTACATGTCGCTAAACGGGTTCAAGAAAATATCATCCATCTTGAGTGTACCTGCTGTCACACCCCTTTCTGCGGCGGAAGCACGAGGTGTGATCATGAAAGGTTCTCATTGCATACGAAGAGTAAACATACTACATGCTCAAAAATAACTTCGAATATTACATTACCAAAAACATATGTCAAGTGTTTACAACACTAGATAACACATTGTCTTAAAGGTCACGACTTTATTTAAAGATAAACAAAGCGACATCCACGAGCATGAGTAAGACCACGCGCACATCCATCCTAGTTACCTGAAATACATGTGAGTTTTGGAAAAACGTCAACATAAAGTTGGTGTGAATTCATGCAGTTTTTGTATTTCACGTTTGTATACCTTGTATGAAAACATAATTTGTCTTTTGTATAAATCAAGTCTTTTGTGTACACCACGTACTCATGTATAAGTCAAATATTTCTGTATGTATCAAGTGTTAATGGGTTGCAAAGCCATTAACATGTGACACGACATAGGAAGTCACCAAACCATAGGCATTTTTCTGTAGTCGATTTACGACTGAGACACAAAAACACTGCTTGGTAAAAGAGTGGCCAAGAGTGGGGCTGCCCGGAACCCATTAGATCTAACCTTTTGTTCTGCGGTCTAAGTATGTACACGATTACTGGTGCTTATGGTACCCTATTCGTGACACGATTTCTCGTATCATTCTCGTATCCATCATACCATTTGTAAACATTGTAATATTTGTAACATGTATTTCACCCCCGAAGTTATAAAACTGAAAACAGTTAAGAGAAAAGGGGGAGCATGAACTCACAACTTTGCGTTCCTGTGCGTCGTAAACTTCACCGGATTTGCTTACTTAACGTCGTAACCTATACGCGTTTTCTTAACGTTAGTCACTAGACTTGCGTCGCACAAGTACAGTCACTCTCTTTTGTATTTGTATTGTTGTGTTAAAAATATTTCATATTTTTAACTACGTATCTTACTTATATTATTTTCTCCAAAAATAATTATAAGTCTTTTGTGTTTTGCACTTTGCACCCGAATTATGTATCTTGTATTTTATATGTGTATTTTTATGTTTATACTCCTCACGAGTATTTAGTGTATTTTTAAGTCTTAATACACTAGTACGTATAACACATACTATATACACTTAGCACATAAGTTGGTGATCAAATAATATATATTTTTCTCTCAAAAATATACATACTTATATCCATTTTTATTCTTGAAGAAATCCTCATTTCTTATCACCAAAAATTAGGGAAACCTTGGTAATGCTTATAAACACATTTTTAGGGAATAAGTTTCTCAAAAACTTATATTTTTCTAAGTGTCAAATTTTATAAAAAATTTGACAGAGTTTCCCCTAAAAATAGAGGTTTCCCATGTTTTCAAAACATGTATTTATTTTCTTTTAAATCATCAACAATCTCCTCATTCAACAATAAACAATATGCAACTAGTTAAAACAGATATAATCGCAGAAATACATGAACTTGTGGTTTTTCCAAAATAGGTAGTATCCTTCCATTATTTTTAGTGGATCTTTGTCTAGATCAACTTTGTTTCTTGAAAGTCTCGCTTTTAAAGAAGTTACATCTTTACAACTTCCGGTCAACATTTACAAAAATAGTTATTTTGTCGAAACTTTGTGTTACACAAGTGTTTGCATACTCGTGTGTTTGCTAAAATCATTCTTTTTCATGTAAGATCCGGCTTTAGAAAATATGATTTCTTGGACACTTGGTCCTTTGAAAGTACCGCTTGTAGATACGTAGATCTACTAGTTTTAAACCCTATTTCACAAACAAAATCGCTTTTACACAAGTTCATGATATGTGTGTGGTAGAGTTTCGCCCTTTAACCCTTGTTACTTCCAAAACAACCTTATGTCATGATCCAAGATCGTGACCAACCCGGGTTAAATGACGATCCGAGCTACCACAACATAGATCGGGTCCAAATAATCACACAAATCAAATACTACAAGTTTTACACAACATATGAGCTTTTAACCATCACTTATAGTATTTTTAGAAGACTTTTAAGCTTCAACTTGGATGTTCATGACTTTTAACCGTTACATAACATTTTAACCATCTTAAAATAGTTCAAGAGAGTGATTTAAGCAACATACCACTAGCTCGAGGCTAGGGAAGAATCTAAGCACAAATAGGGTGGATAAAAGCAAGGTAGAGAGGTCCTTCGCCTTCCGATTGCACCAAGCCTCCTCGAATGTGATCCTTAGCACTTGTATAAGCTTGGAATGGCAAGATCAAAATCGAAAGATGGATGGATGCTCAAGGGGTGTTCGGCCGTGAGTTTAGCAACGAAAGGGAGAGAGAGTTTTGTCTAAGTTTTGGTGGTTAAGGTGTTAGTGTGTTTAGTTTGGATCTTATAGGCAAAACTCAAAATTATTAACCAAAGGTTCTTATGTCTAATATCAACTAGACAAACAAGATTATAAAAATCAAATAAAGGACAAGGGTGTCCCCTTGGGGACCGAATTCGGTTAGGGGGGGGGTCTATGGTTCCATTTCAACTAAACATTAGTTATTAGTTAGGTTAATTTAGTTAGTTTAGGGATTAACCCGGTTACTAGTGTGTTGTGCTTTACAGTGGGTGTTAGGGTATTCGGGGACCCTAACCGGCTCAGAAAAAGATAAGTAATGTTTTTAACAATATTTTCGTGTTCCGGGTATAGTCCGGTTGTTCGGTTACATACCGATTCGTTAAAGTGCTAAATTGCACCTTTTAGTGTTTAATAAGTATCTTTTTGTAACACTATCGATTCCCAACACTTAGGGAAATATTCTGGATAATAAAACGACATTTCTGCAAAATATTCATATGTCTAAATGCTGAATTATTGCTGAATTATATAAATTCTGCACTTAAAGTGTGTTTCGGGTGCTTTTTAGTGCTTGTTTTTGCTTCCGTATTGCATATATATTAAACCCTTGTATGTACTCTTGGGTTTTAATGCACTTTTGTCGTCGGACCTACACCTAGGCCTCAATTTTATTGTATGGCTGCTTTCTGCAGTTCCGTTGACACAGTGTGTCTTACCGGTGAGTTTACTAGTATTTCTGACGCAACGCTCTCGTTTATGCATAAAACAATATTTTGTAGTATACAACGTGCATGAATTCACTTGTTTAGTACAAAATCAGACATGGCTGACAATTAAGCACATAATTGCAGTCATTAAGCAATAATTAATGTGTACGGAAATTACCGGTTTGGGCCAGTTGTCACAGTCTCCCCCCGTTAAAAGAATTTCGTCCCGAAATTCAGGTTGAACTAACTCTCGCAGGAGTCTTCTCGAATAGGTGGGGATACTTTTTCTTGAACTGGTCTTCACGTTCCCATGTGTACTCGGGTCCGTGCTTAGAGCTCCAACGTACTTTGACAAGTTTTACGCCGCTCCTCCTGGTCTTGTTGACTTTCCAATCGGTAACCTCAACGGGTTTTTCTGTAAATCGGAGGGCTTCATCAATATGCACTTCATCCATCGGGATGATCACGCTTTCTTGTGTTAGACTCTGCTATGGTATGAACTCCTCGTCCTGAGCTCTGATACCACTTGTTGGACCGTTTGTGTGATCCTAAACGTCAGTAAAGTAGTTCATCTTCGAATATGAAGGCGGAATCAACATATACAAAGTCATAACAGCTCTCGGATCCTTTTAACTTCTTTATATTATCAATTACAAGCTTTTACACGTGTTTCTGATGTGATTTTGACAGAGTTTCGTCACCGTACACAAGATCTAATTCCGCTCTAACTGTTATAAATGAGATCGACACTCACCTATTTATAGAGTCTCTGATTCCGCCCCTACGTACATATATTACGAGCGGAATCACCTGAAATCATCAGGAGCGGAATCAACACATAAACTCAGGAGCGGAATTAACATCTAAAGCCTTTAGGAGCGGAATAACAAACAATCCTGATTTCGCTCCAAATGACACAAGTGTCATTTGGGGCGGAATTACATCCTAATATACACTTTTCATTTCCGAGCTCCAAACTAACCTATCTAGACCTAAGACTCAACTCAGACGTAGTCATCAGACATTCAGTGTACCAACACTGCACGGCTTACGCTTTGTTTATAACCATTTATCAAGTGATGGTAACGAACTTCAAAGTTCACTACTAAATTTGTTTTAACCCGTTTGGATGCCGAAATTAAGGCATCATTCATGATATCTCAAAAATCCGTTTCTATCACTTGTTTTGACCCATTTTACTTGTTTAAGACACATAGTCGCTTCCGTGACATATTGGTTTATCTTGCTTACCATGTTTCAATATGACAACATAAGATTAACAAATAAATGTAATGTAACGAAACGGTAAATTTCGTACCTTTAGAGCACACCTTTCCCGCGCGTATTCCCTCCGGCTTGTCCGCTTGAGGATCCGGACTCCTTGCCTAGAGAGTTCAATTTACAATTGATTTAGAACTCTTTTTATGATCATTAACGCATCATTATCAACAATAATCAAATCTGCGTTTTCATCCCATTTTTAGCATTTTAATCTCTACTTAGGCATTTTATCAAACACCTAGCGGGTCAGATTTTTATATAAACCAAACTAAGTTCATGACTTGAAATTAGCATCTAATTTAACTTCAATTAGACAATTCTACACATGTCTTAACATCAATATTTCTGAAATTACTTCACAAATTCAGATTGCGCTAGAAAAAGGGTCATAATTCTAGTATTTATCAAGTTTCTTCAAGCTCATTAATCCCCTACCATGTAAATCCCAACCCTACAAATATGATGCAAGGTTTTCACAAGAAATCATCTTGGGTTTCACTCTAGACATCATATTACTTCAAGATTCATTCATGCATGACATATTTAGGCTCAATTTCAGTTTTTCACAATTAACCTAGAATTCATGATGAATCAAAACATCAAAATTTTACATACCTTATGATCCTTTCAACTAGGTGATCATGAATCTGTGCTCGGAAATTGATTTAGACTTGATTTAGGCTTCCAATTTTGAGCTTTTGTGAGGAATTGGGTTTGAAAAGAAAACCCTGGTCGCCCCCTCTTGTTCTGTTCGACCTGACACTCACGTATGTGGGTGTTTGGTATGTTAATTTCTTATTTTAACATTAACTTTCAATCTTTGCAAGTTTGGTCCCTAAGCTTTGTTTAATTTATAATCTAAGTGATTTAATCTTATTATATGCCACCTCAAGTCTTGTATTTAACTAGGTTATAAATTCCTAGTTAATTGATTACATAATTTATAACTCTAATATAAGGTTTTATATTTCCGGGTTGTTACAAGTCCACCCCCCTTAAAGAGGGTTTCGTCCCCGAAACCGAATTACGTACCAAATAATGTGGGGTAGAGCCGTTGCATCTCCTCCTCGGATTCCCATGTGGTATCCGAACCCTTTCTATGTTCCCACTTGACCTTTACTTGGTTGATCTCCTTGTTTCTTAAGGTTTTTACCTTACGATCCAAAATCGCAATGGGCTTTACCACGTAGTTTAGTCTGTCATCCACCTCGATGTCGTCGTAGTGGATATAAGTTGTCTCATCCGCTAGACATTTCCGAAGATGTGACACATGAAATGGGCTATGAATTCCGCTTAGTTCCTCCGGTAGTTCAAGGCGGTAAGCTACCTTCCCAACTCGTTCAACAATTGTAAATGGCCCAATAAATCTCGGGCTTAATTTTCCTCTCTTTCTAAACCGGATAACCCCCTTCCATGGGGACACTTTGAGCATGAATTTGTCGCCAACCTGAAACTCGATCGGTCTCCTTCTTTTGTCCGCATACGAATTTTGTCTATCTTGAGCCGCCTTCAAATGTGCCCGAACCACATCAATCTTTTCATTAGTGGCTCGAACTATATCTTGGTGGGCGAGTTCACATGGACCCACTTCACCCCAACATACCGGGGTCCGGTATTTCCTACCATAGAGCATTTCGTACGGTGCCATCCTAATGCTAGCATGGTAGCTATTATTGTACAAAAACTCGACCAATGGTAAATAGACATCCCAACTGCCTCCAAAGTCGATTATACATGCCCGTAGCATGTCCTCCAACGTTTGTATTGTTCTTTCACTCTGTCCATCCGTCTGAGGATGGTACGCAGTACTGATGAACAATTTGGTTCCCATTTGCTCTTGAAACTCTCGCCGGAAGTTTGAAGTGAACCGGGTATCCCTATCGAACACTATGGATACCGGTACACCGTGGCGTGCCACTATCTCATTAGTGTAAACCTCCGACATCTTTTCTGACGTGTAAGTCTCACGTATTGGAATAAAGTGAGCACTCTTTGTCAATCTATCAACCACCACCCATATTGCATCAAATCCACGGTTCGTCCTCGGTAGTTTGGCTAACAAGTCCATTGTAATATGTTCCCATTTCCAAACCGGAATTTCCAACGGTTGAAGCTTACCGTATGGTTTTTGGTGTTCTGCCTTGACTTGTAAACATGTCAGGCATTTCTCCACGTATTTCACTACATCTCTTTTCATTCCGGGCCACCATTAGTTTTGTTTCAAGTCGTTATACATCTTGGTGGCCCCCGGATGGATGGAATAACGGGATTTGTGAGCCTCATCCAGTAGAAGCTTTTTAACTCCACATGTGTTAGGAACCCAAATTCTATTGAAACGTGTTTTCAAACCGTGATTGCCTTCTTCGAGATCTTTAACTTGACCAACGATTCTTTCCTTTCTCCAATTTTCCGCCTTTACTGCTTCATCTTATGCTCCTCAGATTCGTTCAAGTAAGCCCGAGGTCACAATAAGCTGCATTGATTGTACTCGTATCGGAGCGTAATCTGCCTTTCGGCTTAACGCATCAGCCACCACATTGGCTTTCCCGGGGTGATAGTGTATTTCAAAATCATAATCCTTGACTGTTTCCAACCACCGCCTTTGCCTCATGTTTAA
The DNA here is from genome assembly GCA_030545235.1 of Helianthus tuberosus. NCBI lineage: Eukaryota > Viridiplantae > Streptophyta > Magnoliopsida > Asterales > Asteraceae > Helianthus > Helianthus tuberosus. Next base: position 19,160 of record JARYGA010036415.1, on the reverse strand, counting down.
TTCCTTCTGATCGAAGAAATATTTTAAACTTTTATGGTCAGTAAAGATTGTACATTTTACCCCATATAAGTAATGTCTCCATATTTTTAAGGCAAACACTACTGCTACCAGCTCCAGGTCGTGAGTCGGGTATTTCTTTTCATGGATCTTCAATTTCCTCGAGGCATAGGCGATGACCTTGCCTCGTTGCATTAAAACACATCCGAGCCCCGAATGAGACGCATCCGAGTAAACCACCATGTCATCGACTCCTTCCGGTAATGTTAGCACCGGAGCGTGAGTTAACCTTTCTTTGAGCGTTTGGAAAGCTTCCTCCTGCTCAATGCCCCATACAAACTTTTCCTCCTTGCGAGTCAATTTGGTCAATGGTAAAGCAATTTTGGAGAAATCTTGTATGAATCTCCTATAATATCCCGCGAGCCCTAAAAAGCTTCGGATTTCTGAGGGATTTCTTGGAGTGTTCCATTTTGACACGGCCTCTACTTTTGACGGATCCACTAGTACCCCGTCAGCACTAATGATATGCCCGAGAAACTGCACCGCTCGTAGCCAGAAAGCACACTTTGAGAATTTCGCATACAACTTCTCTCGTCTGAGTGTCTCTAACACTTCTTGCAAATGATACACGTGCCCAGCTTCATTCTTCGAATATACTAAAATGTCATCGATAAATACAATTACCGACTTATCCAGCATAGGTTTGCAAACCCGGTTCATGAGGTCCATGAAAGCCGCGGGTGCATTAGTCAACCCAAAGGACATTACAATGAACTCATAATGCCCGTACCGCGTACGAAAAGCCGTCTTCGGTACATCCTCCTCCTTGACTTTCAGTTGGTGATAACCCGACCTGAGATCAATCTATGAAAAACAACTTGCTCCTTGCAGCTGGTCGAACAAGTCATCAATTCTTGGAAGTGGGTATCGATTCTTTACCGTAAGTTTGTTTAATTCTCGGTAATCGATACACATGAGCATACTGCCGTCTTTCTTTTTCACGAATAGAACTGGTGTGCCCCACGGGGATACACTTGGCCAGATAAACCCTTTGTCGAGCAATTCTTGGATTTGAGACATCAATTCTTGTAGCTCTGATGGCGCTACCCAATACGGCGCCTTAGCTACAGGTTTTGCATCCGGAATCAATTCGATTCCAAACTCTACCTCCCGTTCTGGTGGTATTCCCGGAAGTTCTTCCGGGAACACATCTTCATAATCACGTACCATCGGCACGTCTCCAATTTTGAGGGATTCGTTCTCCGACTTGCTTGCGTATACCATGTAGGCCTTGCATCCATGTTTCATAAGTTTGTGGGCTTCTAACATTGAGCATACCACTGGGTTACCCCCTTTTTCACCATATATCGTAACGTGTTTTCCGCTAGGAGACGTCAGCTTTATCTCTTTCCGGAAACAAACCACCTTCGCATGGAATTGGGACAACCAATCCATTCCTACAATCACTTGGAATTCTCCCATCGACATTGGGATCAAATCTATTGGGTATTCTTCGTCATCAATGCTCAATTTACAGTTTTCACATACATCGCAAACAATAAAACTCTTGTTATTACCTATCTCTACTTCTAAGGGCATAGGTAATTTTGTTAGTACAAATGAAGGATGTCGAATAAATCCATATGAAATAAAGGATTTATTCATGCCCGAATCAAATAATACACGTGCAGGAATCAAGTTTACAGCAAATATACCTGAGACCACTTCAGGTTCAACTTTTTCTTCAGCGGCAGTCAATTGGAAGGATCTTGCCTTTGCTTTTGGGGCTTCACCTTTCGTGTCTTGCCCATCTTTCCTTCCAATCAGCTCTGGGCATTCCGACTTCTTATGACCCGGTCGATAACAATTGTAGCAAACCGTAAATTTCTTCGGACATGATGTAGCCATGTGTCCCGTCTTCCGACATATAGGACAAGGTTTATCCTTGAAGCGGCATTCGCCCTTATGACCCTTTCCACAGATTTTGCAACTTGGCGACCCGCCTTTTGCATCCGATTTCTTCCCTGTTTCATTTGTTCACGCCTTCTTGTTAGGGCTTGGATTAACATCATGTGCCCTCCATTCACCCCGTTCAACTTGCTTTTTCAGTTCAATCTCCCGTTCCCGAGCAACATTTATGATCTCGGTAAGGGTCTCGTATTTTGAAGGAGTCATAAACTCCCTATATTCGGCGCTCAACATGTTATAGTAATAGTATATCTTCTGTTCTTCATTCGTCACCAATTCATCGCAAAACTTCATCTTATCCATAAACATTCCTGTGATCTTGTCTATGGACTCGCCCTTGTGCCTAAGTTGCATGAACTCTTCCTTGATTCTATTAATGACCGCCTTGGGACTATGATGTTTAAGAAACGGTGTCTTAAACTCCTCCCATTTCATATCCTAAGCTGCTTCGCTTCCAATTTCTTTCTTTTTGTTATCCCACCAGTCTTTCGCTTGACCCCTTAATTTACCCGTACCATAAGCTACGTAATCATCTTCATCACAATGGGTCCTCTCGAATACCCCTTCAATATCGCTTAGCCACCGCTGGCATACGTTTGGGTCAACCTCCCCATTATAGACTGGCGGTTTGCACGCCATGAACTCCTTGTAGGTACAAGGCTTTCGTCCTCCGGACTTTTCCTTTGCTAGATTGGCATTATCTTCCAATTTCTTGATTCTTTCTTCAACCACTGATAGTACCGTGTTCTGGATCTTATCAATGAAACCAGACAAACTTTTTTCGATTGCCTTTCCAACCTCCTCGGCAATCACTTCTCTTGTTTGCTCGGTGACTCTCGGCACCGCATCATTGTTACTTGCATCCGCCATCTTTAGTACTGAAATGTTTACATTGATCGTTAAACATTTCATTTATAACATATGATTTACTTGTTTTGGTTTAATCAAGTTAATAACTTGATTCGACCATTCTTGTTTCATGCATTTCTTTTGTTTGAGTGAACTTACACACTCTTTTCATGCATATTTGTTCATGTTTCTTTTCTATATTCTCTAAATCTACTTAAATAATTAACTCTTACCGGATGCTTGATCAAGCTTAAACCGAACACACTTTATTGACAACCTTTAGCTCTGAATACCAACTTGTAAGACCCGGCTTAATATAACTGGTTTAAAGATATACAACTTGCATTTAATACAAGATTTTAGAGTTTACAAAATTGTTTTTGATATTTTAAGACCATACCAAAAAATAATATTCACGTTATAACCCTACTAATCAATATTCAAGACAGAACTACTAGTGTTTACATATTTCTAAAACAAAATAGATCAAGTGCGGAAGCGTTGATTTGAGTGTTCGGTTCGGATGCATTTGCTTGATCTTCATCCACTTACTTGTATTACCTAGAAACTGAAAATTTGAAATAACATTAGTATTAAAGTCCTTGGAAATTAATATAATCGAAACTCTGTTCAAAAACAAAATTCTATTAACCAATAACATAAAAACTCAGCATTTATGACTGGGTGCTACCGTAACTTACGGTAGCCACCGTAAGTTACGGTGGCCCCTGTGTGACAGTAGTCTGCTATAAGGCAGGAAGATCCCACCGTAGCATTTTGTTTGCTACCGTAAGTTACGGTATCCACCGTAACTTACGGTAGCTGCTGTACATGCTTTCTTGTTTTGCTGTTTTTGCCCATTCAATTCCTTTATCGCCGTAATTTAATTTCGAACATGTTTATCACACGACTAAGGCTATTTACTCATGTCTAGATTTTACCAACTATGGCGTTTCGCTTCCCTTTCAAGGGATTGCTTACGCAATAATCTACATGCTTGTTTCCAGGATTCCTATTTGGCTTTTTATACTACTTGACATGCTTAAATTTCTGAACTTTACCTCCCTTATTAGGGGTTAAATTTCTCAACTAGTTTAGCGTGTCCGCTACACGGCTTACGCTTTGTTTATAACCATTTATCAAGTGATGGTAACGAACTTCAAAGTTCACTACTCAATTTGTTTTGACCTGTTTGGATGCCGAAATTAAGGCATCATTCATGATATCTCAAAAATCCGTTTCTATCACTTGTTTTTACCCATTCTACTTGTTTAAGACACATAGTCACTTCTGTGACATATTGGTTTATCTTGCTTACCATGTTTCAATTTGACAGCATAAGATTAACAAATAAATGTAATGTAACGAAACGGTAAATTTCGTACCTTTAGAGCACACCTTTCCCGCGCGTATTCCCTCCGGCTTGTCCGCTTGAGGATCCGGACTCCTTGCCTAGAGAGTTCAATTTACAATTGATTTAGAACTCTTTTTATGATCATTAACGCATCATTATCAACAATAATCAAATCTGCGTTTTCATCCCATTTTTAGCATTTTAATCTCTACTTAGGCATTTTATCAAACACCTAGCGGGTCAGATTTTTATATAAACCAAACCAAGTTCATGACTTGAAATTAGCATCTAATTTAACTTCAATAAGACAATTCTACACATGTCTTAACATCAATATTTCTGAAATTACTTCACAAATTCAGATTGCGCTAGAACAAGGGTCATAATTCTAGTATTTATCAAGTTTCTTCAAGCTCATTAATCCCCTACCATGTAAATCACAACCCTACAAATATGATGCAAGGTTTTCACAAGAAATCATCTAGGGGTTCACTCTAGACATCATATTACTTCAAGATTCACTCATGCATGACATATTTAGGCTCAATTTCAGTTTTTCACAATTAACCTAGAATTCATGATGAATCAAAACATTAAAATTTTACATACCTTATGATCCTTTCAACTAGGTGATCATGAATCTGTGCTCGAAAATTGATTTAGACTTGATTTAGGCTTCCAATTTTGAGCTTTTGTGAGGAATTGGGTTTGAAAAGAAAACCCTGGTCGCCCCCTCTTGTTCTGTTCGACCAGACACTCACGTATGTGGGTGTTTGGTATGTTAATTTCTTATTTTAACATTAACTTTCAATCTTTGCAAGTTTGGTCCCTAAGCTTTGTTTAATTTATAATCTAAGTGATTTAATCTTATTATATGCCACTTCAAGTCTTGTATTTAACTAGGTTATAAATTCCTAGTTAATTGATTATATAATTTATAACTCTAATATAAGGTTTTATATTTCCGGGTTGTTACACTCGCATTGATGATTTGTTCGACCAGCTACAAGGTGCTACGTGTTTCTCGAAGATCGATCTACGCTCATGCTATCACCAGCTACGCATCCAAGAGGAAGATATACCCAAAACCGCTTTTCGCACTTGTTACGGCCACTATGACTTCGTTGTTATGCCTTTTGGTTTAACCAACACACCCACGGTTTTCATGGATCTGATGAATCGCCTGTGTAAACCTTATCTCGACCGTTTCAACATCGTGTTTATAGACGATGTCTTGATCTATTCCAAGTCAAAAGCCGAACACGCGCAACATCTACGTTTGGTTCTCGAGCTACTCCAAGGGAATCGAATCTATGCCAAGTTCTCCAAGTGCGAATTCTGGCTGGAGGAGGTTCAATTCCTCGGTCACATTGTGAATCGTCAAGGTATTCACGTCGATCCCGCGAAGATTGAAGCCGTTAAGAGTTGGATTGCACCCAAGAACCTGTCCGAAGTCCGTTCTTTTCTCGGACTGGCAGGCTATTATCGACGAATTATCGAAGGATTCTCAAAGATCACTGTGCCGCTTACCGCTCTCACGCATAAAGACAAGCCTTTTGTTTGGGGAATCGAACAAGAGTCCGTTTTCTAAGCCCTCAAGCGCATGCTTTGCACTGCTCCTATTCTCCCATTGCCCTATGGAAACGACAACTTTATTGTCTACTGTGATGCATCGAACCTTGGTCTTGGTTGTGTTCTTATGCAACGGGACAAGGTCATTTGCCTACGCATCTTGTCAGCTCAAAATCCACGAGAAGAACTATACAACCCATGATCAAGAGCTAGGCACAGTTGTTTTTGCGTTAAAGATTTGGCGACACTACCTGTACGGTACCAAGTGTACGATCTTCACCGATCCTAGGAGCCTACAACATATCTTTGATCAGAAGGCACTTAATATGCGTCAACGCCAATGGGTAGAACTTCTCAACGATTATGACTGTGAGATTCGTTATCACCCTGGCAAAGCAAATGTCGTTACCGACGCTCTCAGCAGATGGAGTTATTTACTTAGCATTCGTGATACCTGAGCCCAATTCGATCTCGAAACCCTCATCCGCGAAACCCAGCATGCTTGTTTTAACGAGCGCACTCTAGATAAGGAAAGAATCTACCACGATGGAGCTCAGCTTGTGAATAAATCGAATGGGATATTCCACTATCTGGACCGAATTTGGATCCCTAAACGGACCAATTTACGACAGACATTGATGGACGAAGCCCACAAATCCCGATATTCCATTCATCCCGGTGCCGATAAAATGTACCAGGACCTTCGCTACAAGTACTGGTGGTCGGGCATGAAAAGAGATATCGCCCTCTACGTTGGGAAATGCCTGACTTGCTCTAAAGTCAAGGCTGAACACCAAAGACCCTCTGGCTTACTCGAACAACCCCCGAAACCTATGTGGAAGTGGGAGAGTATAGCTATGGACTTCATAACAAAGCTCCCGCGCACGCCATCAGGTCATGCCATCATCTGGGTTGTTTTTAACCGTTTGACCAAATCAGCTCACTTTTTGCCAATACGGGAAGACTACAAGGTAAAACGATTAGCCCGAATCTACACCAATGAGATCATTTGTCGACATGGGACGCCTCGCGACGTCATCTCTGACCGTGACGCTCGGTTTACCTCGCGACTGTGGGAAATGTTTAAAGCTGCTCTCGGTACAACGCTTAATCTAAGTACCGCATTCCACCCTCAAACCGACGGTCAGACTGAGAGAACGATCCGTACCCTTGAAGACATGCTCCGTTCGTGTGTCATAGATTTCGGTGGTAATTGGGATGCATACCTGCCATTAGTCAATTTTTCGTATAATAACAGTTATCATACCAGCATTCAAATGGAACCATTTGAGGCTTTATGCGGAAGAAAATGTCGATTGCCAATTGTATGGCACGAGATCGGTCACTCGCAACTAACCGGTCCCGAGCTATTGCAAGAAACGACTGACAAAGTCCTCCAAATAAGAGACAACTTGCTGAAAGCTCGGAGTCGTCAGAAAAGTTACGCCGATAGACGACGCAAGCCCCTTGAATTTGACGTTGGCGATTACGTACTCCTAAATGTATCGCCTTGGAAGGGTTTGGTCAGATTCGGAAAGAAAGGGAAACTAGCGCCTCGATATGTTGGACCTTTTAAGATTCTGGAAAGCATCGGAAAAGTCGCCTACAGACTCGAACTACTGGAGGAACTTAGTAATGTCCACCCGACTTTCCATGTGTCAAACCTTTGAAAGTGTCTGGCTGAGCATGATTTGATTGTACCTCTCGATGACCTCCAAGTAAACGAAACACTACACTTCGTGGAGAAGCCTGTCGAAATCATGGACCGCCAAACCAAGCAGCTCAGACGCTCGCGCATTCCTATCGTGAAAGTCCGATGGGAAGGCAAACGAGGAGCAAAGTTCACTTGGGAACTCGAAAGCGACATGAAGGCGAAGTACCCACAGTTTTTTGTTACGGCTTCGGCCTAATTTCGGGACGAAATTCCCTCAACTAGGGGAAGCTGTAACACCCCGTGTTTCGAAAGTCAAAGTCAAAGTCAAGATTGAAGTCAAAGGAAGAAAAGATTGCTAATTGCGATCTGTCTCTCCTTGCTCAATTCCTGTTTTGACTTCTTTGACTTGTAATTAGTCTATTTGTTATCGTTGTAGTTGTATTACGTGGAGTATCTATTAATAATCGCATAGTAATCGCTATTTATCGCTTGTTTAATCGCTATCGAAATCGCACTCGCAACTCGAAATTACGCATTTTGGTTATTATTATACGTGTGTGTGCCTTATGTGTTACTTGTCTGTGTTTATTTATGTTATGTTGTGGTGATCAATCGAAACGCAATCGAAACTCAATCGTAATCGAATCGCAAACGCTAAACGAATATGAAATAAGGATGCTTGTATGTTGATATAGTAGTTGGGATTAAATGTAATTTGACTAGGAAACTCTAACGCATCGCAACGCTCGCAATCGCAATCGAAACGACAAAACTCGTCGCACCAAACACTCGAACCAAGTGATTGATCGATCAGGTGACCAACCGATCGACTAGCCGTTCGATCGAGCTGCCGCTCGATCGGCCAGCTGTTCGACCGGGCTGCCACCCGATCGGCCAGCCCCTTTCCTCTTTGGGAAACCCTATAAATACCCCCTGTCACCATCATACTTTCCACTTTTGGCAACTCTCCTCCGACCAGCTCATCTTCCCCACTTTTCTTCAGATTTCTCGCGATTCCGGTAAGATCTCGTCCTAAATCTTGTACTTCCTTAATCTACACACACTCCTGCACCCTTCTCTCTTTTGAATCTCAACTTTTAACCATGAAATCATCAAGATTCAAAGTGTTCTAGGAAGATGTCATCATGTGTTCTTGAGAACTTCATGTTTTGGCCTCAATCCACCAAGAACAACTTAGATCTAACCGATTTCCACATAAACAAACAAAGATCTGTCATAGATCTAGACATATTCACAATGAAAAGGATTGAAAGATGGCTTTCCAACTTTCTTTCAACTCTTTTACACTCAATGCCTTCAAAACCGATAGAATCGGAGCTTGTGCCGACTTACTATTCATTCTTGTGGTTGTGTTGGTTTAAGATCTGGATTCTATCCATGAGACTACCGATTTCGGGTTAAACACGGAACACCGTCTCGAATAGTTAACTGGTCAGATTTATGTGATTCATGTCCGATCAGGGGTACCAAGTATTGACAAGGTTTCTGTTGCTTAATACGTTATCAAAACGTCTCGATAAAACGAAAAACAATCAAAACAACCAAGTGTAAGACGAACAGGTCGATCAGGACGGAGTGTCGTCCGATCGGACTGCTGCCCGATTGAACAGCCATCCGAACGATCGGTCATCCGATCGACTTGCACTTTGGCCCCACAATTAATTTACAAATCAACCCTCAAGAGTTTTGGGAACACCGAACGGATTGCCGTCAGATCGAGTTACCACTCGATCGACCGACCATCCGACTATGTGATGTTTCGAAACTTCAACACTTAAAAAATTTTCAACATGTTCAATGCACAAAGGATGCCACCCGATCAAACAAGCGTCCGATCGAGTGACAACCTGCTGAGAACTTGTTCTCGCTGAAGTGCCCAACCTATCGGACTGTCGCCCGATCGAACGGTCGTCCGATCGATCGACCTGAAAGGTAGAGATACTTCAATGTTTTCAAATGCTACAACGAAAACTTCAAAAGTCAAGCCATCATACACAAACACATCCTTCCCAAAGGAAGTAACAATCCACTCGAACAATCATCCAACCGGACGGCCGTCTGAACGGACTGTCACTCGAACGACCGGCTGTCCGATCGGACTACCATCCGATCGAACTGATGTCCTACCCACTTGCACTCTGTATCGTTTTACGCGTCGCTTATCTTTATACTATCAATCTGTTCAGGCTAACCCTACTCTCTAGCGCTCCCTTCAATCCATCAATCGTTGTGAGTATACTCGATCCCTTTTTGTTTTACACACTTTTGGGTGTTTCATATGTTACATATACTAAATCACATCAAACACACTACACAATACTTTAACGCTAACCGTTACCGCATGTTATACGTGACTTAATGAATGCTTGTTTGTTATGTTTACACATGGAATGTTGTCTACCTGCCTTAGCAACGATAGTACTATTAGTTTGGACTCAGCACCTGTTCACTCAGGGGTTGTTAAGGACAATTACTTACATGGCTCACAGTGGTGAGTGTGTATCGCGAACTGCCTTGGGCAGTCAACCCGCAGTCATTGGTATCGATAGGTTCATGTCGATAACTAACATGCTTCATTTTACACTGTGTACGTGCTGGTTATGCGTAACGATTTCGAACTCTATATGTTATTATTAAACTTGTATGCTCACCTTTACACTATGTGTATTGACTTTTACTTTAACGTATGTGACAAGTGCTTAGGATGCTTATTTGCTTACTTTGCTGTGAAATCGAGGCTAGGAAAGACCTAGGTCAACAATAAACAATTGTCTGTAATGAAAATCTGAGTTGTCGGAACAGAACAATTTGACTAGATCTTTTCTGTAATAATTGTATTATCATTTATGACATGGTATGGGACGTGTTGCTTTAAATATTTGGTAAATATAGTTGTTATGGAAACTTCTGGACAATCTGTTTCGCTCAGTGCCACGCCCCGATGTTTCCGCCATCGGTTGGGGTGTGGCAGGATCCAAATTCAACATACCCAGGTTCAAAATCTTGTTTATTTTCTTTCAAAACCTTAATATCTTCAATAGTTTGATGATTACATAAAAATCGAACATTTCGATCTTTGATCATGAATGATCCCCTGCTTTCTGCAACCTCTGTTTCAGCCATTGCAGTAGAAATAAATGGTTGACCAGGGATTGTTGACCATATGGATCTTGTAGGTTGAGTTTTATGAGAAATAGATACACACCCACCATTTTCTGATCTCCAAGTTAACTGAAAATCACTGTAAGTCTCTAGTCTTGGCAAGATGTCGACGATGATATGGGGTAAGATGATTTGGGGGGTGATGATTTGAGGGAGGATGACAATAAAAATGATGATCTGTATGTAAATGTATGTTTATATTAGGGTATAAAGGAATTAAATATATTTAATTTAGTTTATTAATTATTAATATGTTATATTAAAATCAGATAGACAAAAATGCCCCTGAACAAAAAGATAAAATAGACAGGTTGCAACAGTCAAAAAAGAGGGTTTTTGAATTTTGGACTAAAATGGCAATAAAAGTGAAACCACGGGGACCCAGATTTAAAAAGTTTGAGATTTGAACTAAAATGGCAAAAGTGCCCAAACCACATGGACTGAAATGGCAGTTTACTCTAATAATAATAATAATAATAATGATAAAGACGACGACGATCATAATAATAATAATAATAATAATAATAATAATAATAATAATAAAAATAAAAACTGAAGATGTATGCATATGATCTTTAGTGGATAAATCGTAAAAAGAAAAATAGTGAGTATTTATATCAAGTTGTGGCATATTATTATTATTATTATTATTATTATTATTATTATTATTATTATTATTATTATTATTATTATTATTATTATTATTATTATTATTACTATTAGAGTAAATTACTTTTTGAGTCTCTGTATTTTAGTGATTTAAACCACTTAAGTACAAAATCAAAAGGTTTATCATCCTGAGTCCTTAGCCGCTTATTTTATAATGTTTTGAGTCAAACTTTGTTCATTTTATATCGTTTTGAGTCCATTTCTGTTTAAAAAAATGGACTCAAAAGGTTATAATAAAAGAGTGTAGGAACTCATGGCGTTAAACATTCTGATTTTGAACTCAAATGGTTAAAACTACTAAAACATAAGAACTCAAAAAATAATTTACTATTATTATTATTATTATTATTATTATTATTATTATAAATTGAGTACTTAGCTACAGTAGTTTGACCTATCTTTTTTTTTCATTTTTTAAATCACTTCCTTAACTTTCAGTATTAACCATTAAATGCTTTCAACTTTTTAATAACTTTGTATAATATCTTTTAACTCACTCAAGTTTTACGTACTTATTCTTATATACGGGTCGGTGTAAATTCAAGATAGTTTACGTTTTAACGTAATTATTTTTTCAAAAATGAGTCTGATGGAGGGCATATCTTTTATTTATTTAAAATTCAAATTTCCTATTTTATCTTTTTACTTGTTTAGTATATATAGGGTATCTAGGGTTTATTGTTTTTCAGTTTTTGTTAATTATTGAGTAGAAACAACGTTGTTCTTGAACCCTTTGGTTCGTTCATCTCCTTTGATCAATCATTATGCTTTTGAGCCATTTGATCGCACGCGAAACTACATAAGAGTCATTAAAAATATACTACATTTTCATGCTTATTTTTATGGACGTATTCAGTTAGTGTACGTTTCGACATAAATTTTGTTTGGAAATGAATCGGGTCAAATATATTTCGTTTTCATTAGACGGTATAATTTCTAGTTACTTTACGTTTCATGAGAATATTTTATGTTTTTGTGCTTATTTTTATTGGCTTTTATAGTTAGTCTATGTTTTAACGTTAATGCACGTGTTGGTATAAATTCAATTTTGTTTACATTTCGATGTAATGACATTTTGACCTCTTCGAGGTGTACATGCTTATTTTTATGTACGTATTGCTATAAATTAAATTTGGTTTACATTTTAACGTAATTTAAAAAAAATGATTTATATGAAATATAATATATTTTAATGATTATTTTTATGGACAATTTCAATTAGCCTACGTCTCAATTGCTTGCAAAAAAAAATTACTACGCTCAAATCTCGTTAGAAAAACCTACCCGCAACGCGGGAATCAGTTTACTAAAAATTGGGGGTATGTTTTTTTATTAAATTTTTAGAATAAAAAAAATGTTAAGGTTAATATTCAATCTCACTCCATATATACAAGGGAAAGATCCACTAAAAAGTGAATTTTGCCTAAATAGCCTAAGAAGGATTGTGATAAGGGTGAAGGGAGTGGCACGGCAAACCCGTCGGCAAAGGAGAATGCCGATCGGGAACACCGCCGCCACCCCTTTAAAACCGATCGGCAAACTCAAAATCGGCAAATGGTCACCGATCGGGAAAGCTAGCCGACAACCTCGATATGTGTGTGTGTAACGGTAATAATGCCGTTTAAAAAAAAAAATTATGTTTTTATATAAATCAACATTTTACCCAACATTTCTCCAAACATTCTTCAAACAATCAACCAAATTTTATACATTCTGCTTCTCTTTTTGCAAATGGAAGGCTCAAGCAAACGCGATGGCAAGGCAACTAAACGGGGCGGCTTGAGGACGAGTGTGCCAAATCAACGGGGCGGCTCGAGTGGTTCAACTCCGCCGTATCATCCGCAACTAGGCTTCGCCACACATAGCCAACCTCCATTTTTTTATAGCCAAGGCATGCAACCGACTTACGGGTTCAACACCCAACCCCAGTTTAATTTTTCGCCGCCTAACTATTTTCCACAGGGTCCGACCACGGTTGCTCCAAATATTTATGATTCCCTAGACGACCAAAACACTTTTGACCCGTTTGGTTTTCAAACCCCATCCTCACAACGAGCCGATCATGACGAAGATGAAGACGACGAAGAATTTGTGGCGGAAACTCAAGAGCAATATCATGACGAAGACGAAGGCCACCATCAAGAAGAACCCGCAAACGAGCCGAGAGGGAAGAGTGGTAAAGCGAAACGGGAAAATTGGACTCCTATACAAGAGGAGGCATTGGCCAAGGCTTGGGTTCATTGCACCTTAGACAAAAGAAATGGCAACCAACAAAAGAAGAAGAGTTTTTGGGGCAAAATTCTTAAGCACTTCAACAACACGATCGGAGGAAGCAGCCGAACCCAACATCAGGTCCGCTCCAAGATGATTACCATGCACACAAAGTTGAAATTATTCAACGGGTTTTATCAGCAAGTGGTAAACTATTTAATATTCATACGTTTAATTTTTACCCAAAAAAAATACTTAATTTTTTTTTGTAATTTATTATTTTAGGACCGTTTACGTCCAAGCGGATCCGACGATTCTTGGGTCTTGAAGCAAGCGTTTAAGGATTACCAGGGAAAAGAACGTCATGAGTTTACTCATATGGCGGCGTGGGAGGTCCTCCGAAGTCAAGAAAAATATAGCCAAGTTCCGTTGTTCGGTGAAGACGAAAGCTCGGGCTCGAGTTCAAAAAGAAAGTCGTCGGACTCGGGTAATTACCATCCGGATACACCGAATGCCGAGTTCACGAGTGGCCATCAAACTATCCCCGACATGAACGTGGATCCCTCGCCACGAAGACAAAAGAGGAGGGATAAAAATGTAGGACCGGTTTCGGACCCGAACGAGTCGATCAGAGGCGTTCTCCTATGTTTCAGGTGCGGAATTACAAGAAACAAAGGTAGAAATAGCTTTAAAACACTGTTTGATTGATTGGATGACAATTACAGCTCAAATCTCACACCGGCAGCACTTCGGCGTAGTTGTCAAGAGTATCCTTATGATTTCGCTCAAGAGGTCACCTATATATAGGGTGATGGTTTCGCTTATGTGACAGACCACATAAGCGATACCCCATGTTAGTGATTTCGCTTATGTGTCATGTACACATAAGCGATACCCTCTTGTACACATGAGCGAAATCATCTCTATCTACCTATAAAATTTTACATATTCTCGTACAAAGTGCCCTGATCTATACAATGAAATCTAAGATTCGATACAAGACGAAGTCAACAGATGTAGTGCATCAACAAACTCCCCCTCAGATGTTGACGAGTCGCGTTCAGCACCAACTGTATCTTCAGTTCTTCAGTCTTGATCTATCTATGGGCTTTTCCGAACTCTCCCCCTCAGATGTTCTCTTCAGACTCCCCCTCTCGATTTGCTGGTATTCCTTTGTTCTTCAGCACAATCTTCAGGATCTCTGTCTGTCTCTCTAAGACTTCAGATATCAAAACCTGACTTTTCAAAATCAAGTCTAATTCTCTTGATCAGATCTCTTGATTCCTTAAGTTCATCAGCATCAGGTCAATATCTGGAAAAATCTTAACCCAAAAATAAATTTCTAAATTTAACAAATTATATGCACCAATACTAACTCTCCCTCAAATTCACATCTCACTTTCATATGATGAACCAATTGTAAAATTTCAAAAATAAATTTTTCATTTAAGATTTACTCCCTCTTTACAATGATGTCATCATGTTTAGCACTTCAAATTTTGAAAATCAGCTTTTCAATATCAGTTGTCGAAAATCTTTTTGGATTTTTCAAAACTTATGCTAAAACACACTAAAATCTTTTTATAATTTTTGATTGTAAAGGAATGCAATAAAGAAATATTTACAAACAATATTTTGTGAGTTCGTGTAAGAGAATCATATCAGTTTATGACAAGTCACAAGTACCGTTGAGCTTAGTTACACATTAAGAATTAAACAATTCACTTAGATTGCCAATATACTGATCCACTTAAATTTTCACACAAATTTCAACTGATTCAGGATATGAGTTAGTTGTTTTAAGAACTTAAACTCATTCATGTGTCCCACCTCTTGAATATACTCCCGTATCCAGATCCCAATATTCAGTCTTACAGGTGAGTATACCACAGATGATATCTGTCAGGGGAATAAATTAGAGTACGAGGGCCGTGAGAGCTCAGGTCGATCTTTCGATACGCAGAGAGATGACGGCTTCGACTTTTGGTGTGTCCCCTTTAGAGGATCTTTTGATTACAACAGCAATGACTATCAATTTTATTGTTTCATCAATTTGCTGAGGGTTGTGCTATATTTCAAGCATGCGGAAAGTATTCTCCGGGGACTAGGTCAGAAATTCCTTTCAGCAGAAGTCCCGGGATAATACCCCAGATATCACTGAGCATAAAGACCTAGTATCTCAGAATAAGGGACCTTTCAAACGAGATTTCAGGGGTTACCTATATATCCAAGTAGTGTTCCCCACGAAATAAGCAAGTTTAAATTTTAGTTTATATCCCGAAAAAGCTTACTAAATGTGTAAAAACCTATCGGCATATCATCAGTGAGATCGTATAATGCTATTTAAACATTACATTTCTTTAGCATACTGTGACCGTCTACTGATGTACTATCATTTCCTCTTTTCACAACAAAACTCGTTTTTTATTTTATCATGTTTTTGTCTTTTTCAAATTTTCAAATGTTTTTGGATTTTCTGAAATTTTCTACTCCCCCTAAAATGCAAACACATTTTAGGAAATTTGAAAATAAACTGTACAAAAACTTGACAACTGACATCGAATCGCATCAAATCGCCATTCACTATGCATAAACACTCAGAACTCCCCTTATTACAAACCATTTTCTCATTTAGATTTCAAAACACTTAAGTTTGTTTTAATCAAAATGATTTTTCCGGAAAATGAATTTGTATTTATCACTTGTAGGTTTACCACTTGTTAATTATGGGGATATGGTTCATCATCTTGTCAGTTTTATCAACTGTAGTAAATCAAGTACAACTTAATGTCCTTGATTCACTGTTTGCAATCAAGCAACCTCTATACCACTTGTAAGAATATCCAACATTTAAAACATATGTAGGAATAAACCATCTACACAAACCATTTTACCAATCAAAATGCCGATTCCTGCTTCACACTTACCAACCTGGAAGCTCCGGCGTAGTCCTTCAATCTGTAAACATTCAAACACTATCAAAATCTTTCAACCAAAATCTTCAAACATTAGAAAGATGCCGATTCCTGATCCACAATATAAACTTGGGATCTCCGGCAAGTCCTAAGACTTTAAGGAAAGCAAACTTCCACCCAAGTCTTATTTGACTTGGTGGCTTCCAATTCCTGGGTAGTAGGGTTGTAAGTTGCCTTTTTCGTTGCATAAAAATCTTTAACCCCCTTTACTTTCCCATCAATCATTTTCTTGAAAATTTTCTTAACATTCCCATTGAATGTTTTTTCAATATCAAAATCTGAGATTTCTATTTTACCAACCATTTGTTGAATTTCTTTCACACTCATAGATTTAATGTCAGCATCATTCAACAAATCATTAATCTCATTTTGTGACTCCTCTGATTTTGTGAAATCAGATTCATTGTCAGATTTTACATCAGATTCTTTAACAACCCATTTTTGATTGTCAAGATGAGCCTTCTTTTTGTAAAATCTTTTAGAACTTTCACCAACTTCATTTTTTGAATTTTCAAAAATTTTGAAGTTTGTAGTTGGTGAAACATTCTTTTCAACCAGTTTTTCTTTGAGTTTTGCAGAGACTTCCTGTTTTTTGTTGATTTTGTTTGGACAATTGTGAGCTATGTGTCCAACAACTTGGCATTGAAAACAAATCCTTGTATCTCTTGGAATGTCTTTTGAATGAAAAACTCCAGTTCCTATTCTTTTTCTTTCAACAAGAAACTCCTGATTTGTTTCTTTCCAGAAAGGTTTCTTTTGTTCATCTTCAACACTTCCACCTGAAACAAATTTTGTTTTTGATTTAAAATTGTTTATCTTTCTGTAACTTTCTTGCTGAATAAAACCTAAACCTTTTCTTTTGTAATTACAATTTTGGTTTGTTTTCTTTTGAAAACCAGAACTAAAATTGTAATCATTTTTCCCTTTTTTCTTGTTTAACCTTTGTTGAACTCTTGAAGTATATTTTTTAGGTTTTTCATTAAAATTTGAATTTTTAGTATCAGAAATATTAATTTCTGTGATTTTAAAAACCTTTTTGATCTTATCAAATCTAACACTATCCATCGGAAACTCTTCATCAGAATATAATTTGTCAGAACCATTTAAAGTATATGCAACTTTAAATGTTTCATCATCCAAATTTGCCTTTGATAACAAAAATTCTTTACTATAAGACCGTTTTTCTGATGATTTTGAACTTTGAACTGATGAACTTGAACCCCCAGACTCAGATTTTGACTCAGACACCTCCTCAGTATCCAACACCTGATCAACCACCTTTTTGATTAACTCAGACTCATGATCAGTATCAGACGAGGTAAATGTGATATCAATATTTTCTGGTAAAACGTCAGTTTCCTCTGATTTTAACTTTATATTGACTGCTTTTTCGACTTGCTCCTCATTTGGTTTCCTAGGAGAATAACCTTCCCAGATAGGAGGCGGACACTTGTTATACTTAACAGTCGATTTCTTACCAGTCTCTTTCTTTTTCTTTTCATCTTCAAATGCTTCAAAACCTGCAACAGTAGGATAAACCCTATCAATCACATAGTCAGAACATGAATAACTAAGAAGTAACCTTCTGATTCTTTCGTTCTCAATCTTTTCATTTTCTAAATCCTGCTTCAGTTTTGCATTCTCTTCAATGTAATGATTAATTGCCTTTTGCTTTTGCATCAAAGTTGAATTAGTCATGGTTAACGCCTTTTCTCTTTCTGAATTTGTTGTTTGAAGACTAGTCACTGTTCTGTTCAATACACTGTAAGATTCTTTCACATAATTGATGTCAGACAGCAACTTCTCTATCAATCTTTCTCTGTCAAACAACAACACATCTTTATCTTCACAGTTCTTGCAAACTTCCGAACACTTCATGCAAGGCTTCTCAACCTCAACAATCTTCTCAACCTCTACAGTCTTCACCACTTCAATAATCTTTTCTTCAACAATTTCTTTTTCAACCTCAGTCACCTTTTCTTCTTCAACAACATTTTCATTCTTCAGATCTTGTTGTTGTTCTTTTTCAGCTCTTTTCTCCTTCAGCTTCTCCAATCGTTCTGCAAAATAGAAATGAAAACTTTCAGGAGATAAGTGACTTTTAGCGACATTAATATGTTTTTCTTCATCATTATCACTGCTGCTATCAACTGGTGTCTGATCAAACTGTGTAGATTTTTCAGACTCAGTATCTGAACAACCAGAATCAACTGGTGTTTGATCAAAAACAACTTCTTTTTCTGAACTATCATCATTTTGAACACTCTCATTAGAACTTTTCAAACTTTCTTCATCACTGTCAGAAATTTCATTGAATGCATCAGATTCTTCTTTCACACTATTCACTGTCTCACCAATAGATCTCATCCATGTAACAAACAAATCTGGTTCTTTGACTATCTTTGCAATAAATGCTTTGAAACCACCTTTCTCATCCACAAACATATCCCAGCTAAACCCTTCAGGTAATTCTTCATCATTCTGATCTACCAAACATGCTGAGTTTTCAGAAGATATGTATTTGCTCCAGTTGAAATCTACCAAACATCCTTTCTTCGAATCTTCAATCTTTCTACCATGAGCCGTTTGTGAATCTTGTAATTGACCAACTTGCTGATAAATGGCTTTCCGGTAGTAGTCTTCTTTTTCGAACGGATTCTGAGCACCACTCACTTCTCTGTTTTTGCACTCTCGTTTGAAATGACCTTTTTGCCTGCATCTGAAACAA